>QRFB01007549.1:0-27637 GCA_008931105.1 Oenanthe javanica
TTGTTATTGATGATTAATTGATTATTACATTTTATCTAACTTATCTTACATTTGTGAATTGTCGTGGTTTATTTATACCATTATTATACGTATCTTATACTCCCTCCGTTCCAATTTATCTCTCAAATCAAATTTTGACTAAAAATTACATATATTATATAATTGATAAAATTATGAAAATTATATCTTAAGAAAATATATATAATTTATTTTAAAATATATATTTTAGTTTTTTAAAATTATAAAAGAATAATCTATAAATTGTAGTCAAAATTTCGTCAATTTAACCGTAAAAAAATCAAATAAGACAGTTAATTTTGAATAGTGGAGAGAGTATACAGTAGTAATATATAGCAGTAATAATTATTAAGATTTCACATCAATGCCCATGATTGCAAGATCTGTGAATTAAATATGATTGCAAGATCTGTGAATTAAATATGAGTGCAAGATCGGTAAATTAAATTTTTATTTTTTATTTTTTTTAAGTTTATGTTTATTTTTATTCTTACAATCATATTTTTAATTTTATTTAATATTATGTATAATTATATTATTATATTTTTAATAAATGGTTTGATTTTAATATTTTACTATTTGCAGCATTTAATGTTTTGTATTAATTTATAATTTATTTTTATTTTTATTCATTCAATAATTTTTTTGTTTCTATTTAATATCTTATATAATTATATTATTACCATTATTTATTTTATTTTTTAACACTTCTTTTTATTTTTAATTATATTCTTTCAATAATACTTTAATTTTTATTTAATAGCATATATGGTTACAATTTTCCTTACTTTTATATCTTATGAAATCCGATAAGTTATCTACAGGATATAATGTTCACACAATAATTATAACTATAATTTAGCTTATCCTCTATATTTTTAACCAGACATTGTTGTGATTTTTAAAATCACTGTGACACTGATACAAGGGGCGGCAGGTACTACGCACAGTGCATTCCATTTGAATAAACTAAGCTAACAACACACACACACACAGTAGTTGAAAGTATTTTACACTACAAAGTCGGTAATATCATAAGTTTTAATATTATCTGCTAACCACTAACCACATTGGCAAAGCACTAATACTACTAATAGAGTTTTTAACAATTCAGAGAGAAAATTAACAAACAAAGATGAAGCCATTAATCACAGCTTTCCAACTACCAACGACTATATGGACTTGGGACTTGTGCTGGCTTTACTATGTCCAACCATAAGTGGATGTAATGATTAAACGGCCCAATTCTTTGCTACTTTTATCTAAATTTCTTATCATTGCATTATCGCATGTACTCAGAAATGTTTGAGATTGACATATTATCACATGTAATGGGTCACATTTGTCAAAGCTTCTCTTCTCTCTCAGTGTGTTTGTGTGTGTAACTATGTGTATATTAATGAATCATGATCGTAGTGCGTAGAGAATTGACAAAAATTCAATAAAGGAGGCACCAATTCTTGTTTGATTTCACACCAATTATCTTTTGAAAAATGCTAACTTGTCATCATCAATGAAGTTCTACTTGTCGAATTAAAATCAAATTATTTAAGCAATGACTACCTTCTAAAATGAATCCTCAAGCTTGATTAGTTCAGTGAGGTTCTTCACTGAAAGCTGGTCGTAACAATCTATAGCTAGCTAGAAAAATTATTCAAGACTGATTCTACAACTGGGACACTACGTGTAAAAATTATACATAAATTCCGAACTCGTAAATGATTCTTCTAAAATAAGAACTACAAAACTGCTGAACCTACAGATGGGAGAACCGGATTTCCCCAACTAAAATTCTTGATTTTCAGTGTATTACCTGAGACTAATTTCACCCACAACGCTCAAATATTACCAGCAACAGACCCCCAGTTCGAAACGCAGTATGGGAATTACAGTTTTCTTTTTACCAGTCATGGTGATAGAATTTTGTTCTGAAAAACCACTCAATTCATCACAATAAGGACTGTTAGTGTCTAGAAAAACATTACTAACGGGCTTTCTAAGGACTCTTTAATGTTTAAAGAAAAAAAAAAGAACTATCGAAACAAAAGGTTGTATGCTGGTATGTCTGATATTCTTTTAACATCTTCTAGGCACAGTTCTCTCTCTAACTGAATCCGTGTTGTTCGTAAAACATCCTGCACATAACAAAAATATATATTCTAGTGTCAGCGAACTTCAATTTATAAGGTAGGACAACAGATCAACTAAGTCATCACTTGTAGCCAAAGAAGATACAAAGTTAGAGCAACTCCAATGGACCAATAACTATTAGCTATGTCCTATATGTCAAGCCCATTTAGCTAATGAGATAGCAATCCATCACTCCAACTCTGTAGTTAATTTTTATTTACATAACCTCATCTACTTTCCTATATTTATCAAAACCATACAGATCTCTAAGTGTTTCCACGTCATCTCCCTCCATTTCCCATCTTCTCTCCCGCCATTTCTAGTACACAAATCTGTTCAGATATTATTAATAAAATATTATTTTTCAAATATAGATAACAATTATAACTAACGTGTTTGGAGCATATCACCTTTTTTATTATGTATAATTTAGCTAATTGTTATTTTATTATATTTTAACTAATGATTATAGTTAATGTTTTTGGAGATGCTCTTATATCCCTAGACAATAGTACAAGGTAAGGAATTGGAACCATTTATATACAGGGATTGAGAAAGGGGGGTGCAGCCACCACCCCAAAGTCAAGAACTTTTACAAAATTAGTCATGATTTTCATTATTTATGGTAATATAATACTAGAATTTTGTGATATTTATATTTAGCCCCTTCAAAATGTGTGAATGATTAGATTATGTTAATACTATTTCCGTCCCATAATAATAGTCTCTTTTGGAAAAAAATTATCCAATTATAATTGTTCATTTCTACTTTTAATGTAAAAAAATTCAAATTTATCCTATTTTTTTGTCATTTTCAATATAAAACTTACTTTATTTAGTATAAAATAGCCATAATAAATATGATACGCACGGAAAATTATTGTATAACTAACTTTTCTTAATATGCGTTATTTTTATATAAGAGACTATTAATATAGGACAAACAGAGTATATTTTTAAATTAGTGAATTATGTACTCCCTCCGTCCCAACCAATTCTTTACACTTTCCTTTTTGGGACGTCCCACCCAATTCTTTACATTACTAAAAATAGTAACTTTTAACAATAAATATATTATTACATCCACTACTTCACTCCACTTTTTCAACACTTTACACTATTACACCCACTACTTCATTTATTTTAACAATAAAATCACTATTACACCCACTATNATAAATATATTATTACATCCACTACTTTACTCCACTTTTTCAACACTTTACACTATTACACCCACTACTTCATTTATTTTAACAATAAAATCACTATTACACTCACTATCCTTGGTCTCCGTGCCCGGACCAAATGTAAACATTTGGCCGGGACGGAAGGAGTATAAAACTCTTATATAATTAATGTATGGGTTTCCACAAAGTTTCAGCCCCCCACCTTTTCTGATCCCGGCTCCGTCACTGTTTTCTTATCAAATCAACGAGCACATGTCCATAATAACTTGCACATATTTAAACTAAAACCGTACCAATTTTCTGCTTATGAACTACCAGTGTTGCTTAACCTAGCCAAAACTTTCCTGAAACGAATATACAAAATCACCAAGACAATTGACCTGACCACACCAGCTTAAATTGTGTATCATATATGTATTAGGTTTCATAAAGGGCTTTTTTCTTCTTTTCATTAGTCAATCATCTTGTTTGGAGTGGCATCTACTACTTAAATGTCTAAAGAAATAGGGTGGGGGAGAGCATACATTGAACTCCATATAAGAAGCTTTGATAGCAAGCCATTGAGCGTCCATCATCGCAAAAGCTACACAGTACAGAATATCAAATGCATTTTCGTCTTCTGCAATTGTTTAAATGAAAATTTCGTCATCACAGATAAATGGAAAGGTGGGGTCATCACATAGACAGCATTTTATATACCTAGATGGTGATAATACAGTACAGAGTAATAGTCCTTACCTCCTAAAATTCTTAAAAAATTTATTCCGGGACGACCTTTTGGTTTTCCTGCAGAAGTTGACAAAAAAAAAAGTTCTTGTTATTTCATCCTGCATATTTTATGAAAGAAACACCATTATGACAAATATGACTTTGAGTTAATATTAGGAACATAAACTGGGTTTTACAAGCTTTTCACTGGCTGTTAGCCTGTTACCATTGACATTCTAGCAATGTATTTAAACAATCAATTGTTTATATTGATGGGTCTTTACCAGCAATATACTCAAGAGTAAAATCAGTGAGTCATGCAGACACCTAACTGTATCTCAAAACAATGAAGTGAAAGCCACTGAATGGGGTTGCNTGAGTTAATATTAAGAACATAAACTGGATTTTACAAGCTTTTCACTGGCTGTTAGCCCATTACCATTGACATTCTAGCAATGTATTTAAACAATCAAGTGTTTATATTGATGGGGTTTTACCAGCAATATACTCAAGAGTAAAATCAGTGAGAGTCGTGCAGACACCTAACTGTATCTCAAAACAATGAAGTGAAAGCCACTGAATGGGGTTGCTGCAGGCTTCCATTTCTAACATTCAAAGACGACCTTTCTAAATAAAAACAATCTTGTTTACAATTTGAACTTTTATATACAAAAAGATCCCTTTTTTTGCCCATAGATCCCTTTTTTTGCCCATCAAGATTGAATGTGGTTAACACAATTACTTTATTATTCACATGCTATTCCACTAAACTTCAATTACTTGCAAGGACAAACATAAAAAACTAAACATGCCTAATATGTCCCATTCGGAAGTACGGTCTAGGGAGGACGAGACGTACGCAGACATCACCTCTACTCTTACGAGAAGAGAGGTTGTACTAAATATTTGTTAAACTTACATATGGAGCTCTTTTATAGAACATGCAAAGCAGTAATTTAGCAAAAAAAAATTGCAAAGCAGTGTATTATCAAGGTTAACACATACTAGCAGTCTGGGGCTAACACTAGCAGGTAATTCCAATTGTGAGAGCTAATGAGAAAGAAAGACAGTGTTTTTGTATGTATTCACAGATATTGGAATACATGACATGAGATTGACATATGAGTGAGTAATCTTTGTTTGAGTGAAGTCCTTAGTTTTGGTGTAAAAACGTTTTGGGATTGGTGTTTAAAGGATAAAATCAAATGGCAAAGAAGACTCATTACTCACAGGTTATGCTTCAGCTTCGACCCTATTAATATAATTCATAAACTGAATGTACTGCTGATGGACAGATAATTAAAGAAGATAAATAAGAAAATAAAATTAGGTGCATTGTTCGCAATCAAATTTACTAGCCTTAGAGTGAATTAACTGTAGAACCACCACCCCTAAGATTTTCAACTGCGGAAAGGAGTAATTTGTTTGGATCAAAACTGGAAAAATAATTCAATTTTTCCTATTAATACAATTAATGCCTGAATAATAATAAAAGTTTACATCTTCTCAAGGATAGTAGTCTAATCAGTATGAACTAAGTAAATAAAGGAAATAAATCCTTTTTTAAGAATTTCTTCTTCTTTTTTTGCTAAATAACGAGTTTTCTATTATTGATGGTAAATAAAATCACTCCAAAAGGAAGAAAGGAGAGCTTAAAAGACGAGGTCAAGTTCAAGATACACTTGACTGTACTTGACCAAATAATTTTAATAATCCAAAAAGAGATTGGTGAGTTTCGAGGTTCAAGATATCTACAGACTACAGTATCCAGAAAAGGACATGAAAAAGCTCTGGGCTATAGAAGAAAATACTGTATTTGACCTATTATGAAAGCTTTCAATTTTCCACTCCAAATCACATACTTGATTTACGAATGAAATGTAACAAACTGAAGATATATCGAGGTTTGTAAAAGACCTAATAGATGNTAATTAAAGAAGATAAATAAGAAAATAAAATTAGGTGCATTGTTCGCAATCAAATTACTAGCCTTAGAGTGAATTAACTCTAGAACCACTACCCCTAGGATTTCCAACTGCAGAAATGAGTAATTTGTTTGGATCAAAACTGGAAAAATAATTCAATTTCAATACAATTAATGCCTGAAAAATAATAAAAGTTTACATCTTCTCAAGGATAGTAGTCTAATCAGTATGAACTAAGTAAATAAAGGAAATAAATCCATTTATAATCCTACTAACATAACCTGGAATATTCCCAATATTCTATTTATCCTATATAATAAAAATCCTGATATTAATTTCATTCCTAAGGATAACATAGTATATATACATATTAATAATTTAATTTTCTGCACCACGTCAACTGGAAAACTTATATTTCACGCTTCTGTTAAAAAACAACCAGTGTTCTGGTGACAGAACATGCAAGTGTGTTAAATATTTAAGGCGTATAGACCAGTTGACAGATTTAAGGTTTGAAAGCTCCACCGCTGATAAGTTTTCTAAGAATTTCTTCTTTTTTTTTTGCTAAATAATGAGTTTTCTATTATTGATGGTAAATAAAATCACTCCAAAAGGAAGAAAGGAGAGCTTAAAAGCTGAGGTCAAGTTCAAGATACACTTGACTGTACTTGACCAAATAATTTTAATAATCCAAAAAGATATTGGTGAGTTTCGAGGTTCAAGATATCTACAGACTACAGTATCCAGAAAAGGACAGGAAAAAGCTCTGGGCTATAAAAGAAAATACTGTATTTGACCTATTATGAAAGCTTTCAATTTTCCACTCCAAATCACATACGTGATTTACGAATGAAATGTAACAAACTGAAGATATATCGAGGTTTGTAAAAGACCTAATAGATGATATTTGAATTTATTAATGCGTAGATAACTCAGAGTTTTATATGCACGAGTAGACAAGCATTGCCGGTAAAGCTAGAACATTAGCTACCTAAAAGAACAAGAAACTGAACAGTGGATACTAACCTGTGGACATGTCCAACATCTGTATTAACATGAATGAGATATTAATGCCCGCTACAGCAAATGGATATTCCCATGCGGCTCGCTTTCCCCCCTTTTTGAATAACAACCTAAAAAAACAAGCCTTCATTTTGAATTTTAGTACAATTAGTAATAACCAATTTTTCGGATTCATGCTTCAAGAAATCCAAGTGAAAGATTCACTGGTTTGAAAACAATAATATCTAGTGAATTGAGAAGGAAAAATAACAATATTCATCCAACTAAGATAAATGTGACTCAGTGAGAGCATGACAATCATACCGGGTAAGTTCTTGCAAAGAACAATAAATTCTCAAGTGAAATAAAGCCACAACCCCTGCAAGGAACAAGCACTGGGATTGAAAAATATTCGAAGATGTTAAATTTTGAAGTAATAATTATTGTCTTTTTAGATTAAAATATAACCACGTATTAATTTCTTTTTTTTGGTTAGCAAAAACACAACACTATTACACTTATTTCCAAATAAATCTATAGACGGTATGAGAAATTTGGTTTGTTTTTCTATACTTTTTCCATAAAACACACATGCATAGCCTTGTCTTTGAGGATAGAATATTTCATTTTATTATTCAGAATTGATATATGCCAACATTGACTCTGTAAATTGGCCAAAAGACTAAGATTCACTATTACCTATCTGCTTGAGTTGATAAAAGTACAGAAAATTAAATTTATAAGTCCCTCCATTTCCAATTAAAAGAAAGATGGATTTTCAGTATAATATAGTCGTTTGCTAACGTTTATTTCATGTAATAATGGTATAGTTATGGTACTCAATCTATCAAGATTATATTTAAGAAAACTAAAGCCTTACTGCTTATTTCTAGTCTAGAATTTGGAATGCTTATATCCAATATGAAAAAACAATAATAAGAAATTTTTCTGTAACTGTAGAACAGAAACACTAATTTGTTTTTTATTGAATCAGAACCATAAGCCAGAATGGATTTAGTAAAAGATTCAATTATGAGATACCATGCATGAATATGAAGCAACGAAAGATATAAATTTAAACTATCGTTCATTAACTAATGCTGTTGCAATTGATGACACAGCAAACTCATCCAATTGCCAATATAGCAAAAGAATATGTTCTGAATATTTAAATCAAATGTAGCTTTTCCCATACAACCTGAAGTATTGAGTGTAGAAGTTAATTGTGATCAAACTTCTCATCTACTTCCCACTAGAAGATAACGTCAGACTCCATCTTTAAGAAACCTATTTTAGTTTTATTTTGATAAGTGACTAACTACCATCTGAAATTGCAGAGAAGTACCTAAAGTCAGTTGATGGATTGCACCCTTGCCAGCCCATTTCCTTCCATTGCTCAGATATAAAACCAGAAAGAGGAACATTTGGAAAAGCTATTCTCCACAGGGCTAAAAGAGATGCCTGCTCATAATAATGAAAAACTTGAGTAGAATCTTACCATGATGTACTTCATATGAGAAGTCTCATGAAATAAAAATGAAACTAACTCATTGCTGACTTTATAACAAAGATTGACCGATTAAATTAACACAATGGAGAGAGAAACTTCAGTACTTGATGGTCAAGGCGAGTTTCGTCAAAAGGCATGTTCATGCGTTCTTGAAGTTTTAGCAGTCTTGCTTCCTGATAAGAATTTGATAGTAAAAATATTAGGAAGCACAAACAATATATACAGATATGATAACTCCCATTAGATATATTATATATATTATCTATATGTAAAAAAAAGTTTATGCCATGGCGGGAGAGGTACAAAGGGAGAAAGGAATAGAGAGCACTATATACACTATGTAATGCAATAACCTGCATGTATCTTTCGACATTTACCTGAACTGGATTTAAAGTATTGTCAGGTGTTTTTCCGCCTCCAAACAGTTTATTGTTAAATAATCCTCCTATCCATGATCTTGATCCAACCATAGCATTAGCTACAAAAACAATTCAGTTCTTAGTCAGCCATGGCATCTACTCTACCATGCAATCACAAATAGATTGCAGCAGGTATAGAATTCAAATGATTTCAAGCATTTCAATGATAACAGAGTTCAGATTTAACGCTATACATCGCTACAATCTTTAATTTCTCGTTATTTAATATGTGATGAGATCCTTAGCCCACAAAATTTTGTGCACATCATATAAACTTTGTAATGCGGCATTCTACCAAAAGAAAATACAGCCTCTACATGATACCAAGAGCAGTAACTAAAAAAAAGATGGATCTAGTTCCTGCAACCCCACTCTAATAACGTATTAGGAAGACAAGTTTAGATTGGTTGACAAGGTCTTAGTATGATAGTATGATAATTGCCACGAGGATTTCTATACACACTAACAGGGGAGGATCAGGAACTTTTTTCTTTATGGGACACGAAACAAATTTTAGGAAGACCGAAGACACTCTTATCTTTTTTTAACTTTTGTAGGGTTCATTATATTTCTGTAACAATTGTAATGGTGGGAAACAACAAATTTATTTTAAGAGGACATGTGTCCCCCATACCCCTTCCTAGATCCGCCCTGAACAAAGAGACTCATATATACAAACCCACAAATGCAAGCTCATGCATGCGCCAATGCGCACACACACAAATATAACATATTGGTTGAACATTTACCAAAAAGAACTCTTAGAGGAGAACCCTGCCAAGAGAAATACAAATATACCAAAGAGAAGACAAGAAGTAAATGCATAATGATTTCAAGAAAAAATAGGTCACAGACAAGGGCACAACAAAAGAGATACAATAATACAGAAGGGTGTGTGACAATTTTACTCACAAAAACACGGTACCGAGTCTGATGTTACTTGAGCAGAATTTTGTGACCATGCCAATTTGTCATCGTCCTTCCTTTGTGTCCAGAATATGGCGTCTTCATCAACCTGAGTTGAAATTCTAGTCATTAAAAGTAGGATGCAAATAAAGAAAGTTGGAGGTCCAACACATAGAGAAGCAAATGGAAATACATCAGGACCCTTATTAAAGGCTCTCTTATTTTTATATCTAACTCTAACCCCCTAGAAGAGAAAGAAAACGGAAACAAGGTATATTATCTGCATATAAAGTGTCAAAGTGGTGATCTGAGTGTACGAGTAATACTAAAGGTGGAGTGAGTTTACACATAAGCCTGAAGTTAAAATGCCAAGCAAAAGACACTATAAGCATCGGTTTTTATTGTATTTTCCTGTTCCAACTCTTAATTAGTAACTTCCTTTCTTCAATCATAGTAGCAACATTATTTTTTAATTTTGTGTGTGTAGAAATTGCATGTATAGTAGCCAAAAAAAATCAACTAGAAAACAAAATTCAGCCACCACCAGTGCCAACTATAGAAGGAAGGAAATACAATTTTTTTTCACCAAAAACATAAAATACTTTTTTACACAGAAAATATTAATCTTCACCCTATTCCACATTCATAATACATTCAGATAAAGGGTTTGATAGTAGCCATATATCAATGACGCTGCTAGTAGACAATTGTTAATTTGGCTGGGAAAAAATTCCCTAACAAATAGTAGTTGCATACCAGTGTAACACATACAACGATATTAGTTACTGCAGTCATGAGCATTATCTCAACTCCAAGAAAAAAAAAATTAAGCATGGCTACATATGCTAAAATACGCACTCCCATCATTTGCCTGCGATATATCAAAGAAAAGCTAAATTGTTCAATACACTAGGCCAAGGTTTCAAGCTAGATGAAATCGCCATGAGTTACATTGATTTAACCATGTAAAACGTTCTTAAACTAGCGAAAACGTAATACTGTCACTGAGCGGATGAACTGTAAAAGCATTGGCTCAGTACAATTAGTTAACTCTAGAACAAATGTAAGAAATATTATACTGAAAATGTGTGCTAAGAACTTAAAGAGGGTCAAGTCCCCCATCCCTATTCCAGATAGAAACTGAAACAAAAGGAAGAAGAGATGAAGAATGAGCTTACTCTTTGTCGAGAAGAACAGGAAGGAATGCATCGTCTACGCCTTAGTCTCATCAAAGACAAAAATAAATTGTGGAGGTGGATGATATTCTCTTAACCATCCAAAGAGAAAGGTAAAGAAAAAGTTACTGTACATGAAAATGCATGATTGCACCAACTTAAATTTCATCCTACAATTCAACCTCAAATCATTCTAAAATTCTCTCCCTATTTTCCATCCTCTCTCTATACATACAGATATATTTTTATAGCCAGGCAAAAATCAGAAAGAGTAAAAATTAAAACGCAATCAAAGGGGTCCTCTTTTGGCATTAACTTTATGAACCATTACTAAAAAAATCAACTCTAGCACATAAAAAAAGTTAATTAATAATGATGGGGCTCATTAATATAGCAGAATGACGTAAAAGGTGTAATAACAAGTCTAGACAACACGCAAGACAAAGAGATTGTACAGCATTGCACCCACGAACAGCATAAAATATAAAACACACATTCAAGGATAGAGAGTGAAAATAACGTACCTTTTAGTGTTGCATTTGAGATGGGTAATTGAAGGTGAGAAAGAACCCACCAGGAGAGGAAAACAAAAGGAGCAGGACCAGGAGAACACTGATAAGAAAGAAACAGAGCAAGAACAGAGCACCTGAGCTTGAAAAATGAAAAAAGTGTAGTGGTGGTGCATGCAAAAACAGAGAGACGGGGAGGAACAGAGGAGACCCAATTAGCGCCATTACCCCGAGATGTTTTCCTGCCTTTGCTTNCCTGAGCTTGAAAAATGGAAAAAGTGTAGTGGTGGTGGTGCATGCAAAAACAGAGAGACGAGGAGGAACAGAGGAAACCCAATTGGCGCCATTACCCCCGAGATATTTTCCTGCCTTTGCTTTTCCATAATCAGCCATTCATATTCCTCATGTTTTGCCCCTTTTTTCGCTTTGGGTTTTGTAAGAATGTTTGTGTTACTTGATCATGGTTAACAGTTTAATAAAATTAATTTTTTAACCTCTTAGTCGATAATTTATTTTTTNCTTAATTTTTTAACCTCTTAGTCATAAATTTATTTTTTTTACGAACAAAATTTAATGCATTAATTAAAATATCAGAATAAAGACGGGACAAACACCGAACTGACAATACAACCTGATTGGAAAACAAATAAACAAAGCTAAACAAATAGGCGCAATCGCTTAACATACAGAATAAAATTCTTTTAAATAGATTCCCGAATAATCCAAACTACACCAACCCGCATCAAAATTGACCTTCACATAAAGGTCACCTATAGCCCAATATTCAAAAAATTTAGTTACATCATTAGGGAAACAGATGCCTCAAACTATAAACAATCTTTGGTCATGAAAAGTGTGCTCTTGCGATATTCACCATGGTCTCAGCCTCGATGTAAGAATTTCAGGTCTCCTAAAAAACTATATAAATCATTTTCAACAAAACCAACACCAAAACACATAAGTAATTCAAATAAAACACACTAACACTCAAAAAGATGGGCAACCAATTAACAGTCTGGATAATAAGGTATCAACAATATCTCACCCAAAAAGGATATTTTTTCGAAACGTTTAGAATAAAATCTCGAATTTATTGGAGAAAAAATTGGAAAATAGAATAGAGGAGGTGGATGTGAAGAAATAGGCCATTATCTCGGCAATAATGGGCTAAGCTAGTATTTGTTGTGAATTCCCCTGTTAAGTAATCATGCATTACGATAGGAACTCCCAATTCTCTGGCAAATATAGCCCTTTTTATCATTTCTTCACATGTACCCGCAGTAGCGTTCAAGTAATGCCCTTTGATTTGACCTCATAATGTGGTTTATAAATTGTTTCGGCACAAAATAAGAAACGATCCATCCAACACATAAATGGTTGGGAGTTCACATTCTCATCGTATTTGGTAAAATCAAGTCCGTCGTGAATACATTCATAAACCGTTTTACCGTAGTTTTTAGCGGATAACCCCAATTTAGGGGGTTTAATTAGTTAAGGGAATTGTAGATTTAGAAAATAAAGAATGGAAGAGGCGGTTAAAATCCGAGATCGGGTTGACTCTCGTTAGAGAGTTATTGTTTTTGTTAATCTCTTAGTCATAAATTAAATAACATAAATTTTTCACAAATGTCGCTTCCATTCCCGAATAATATGAGCATTCATAGCACTAACAAGTAACAACCATCAATCTAAACTATCCATTTGCCGTAATATCTACGATAAAAAGACCTTAATCTTAATGAGGCACCACAACTCTCCAATATCATGTTGTTGCGTTGTAATTTTTTATTAATTCCCCCAATCTGATTTATAAGATTGAAGTTGGAATTGACAATATTATTAATTGCAAATTTAGCATATTAATTAAATGTATTATTATTCGATTCACGAGATACATGCTACGATACAATATAATCTGCTCAATGAAAAAGCAACATGCTTGCATTTTCTCATCAATAATGTAATAATTTCTATACC
This sequence comes from Oenanthe javanica, assembly GCA_008931105.1. Taxonomy (NCBI): domain Eukaryota; kingdom Viridiplantae; phylum Streptophyta; class Magnoliopsida; order Apiales; family Apiaceae; genus Oenanthe; species Oenanthe javanica. Next base: position 13,470 of record QRFB01007549.1, read on the forward strand.
TTGGCTAAAATGTGATTAGTCTAGAATATATTTCGTCTGAGAGTTCGAGTCTCGATCGGTAGAGGCAAATATGTGGATAAATATTAAAAATATGCATTTCAAAAAAAAAAATTAAAAAATGTGACCAAAGTTGAAAAGCAAGTGTGCGTGTAGAAAGAGTAGCATAAATGGTCATTGAATTTATTTCTTATTTCCAATTTTGTCATTAAACTTTATTTTTTATGTGAGCACGGTTGGATAGCCCAAGTGGTTGAGGACTTATCCTCTATCGTCCCAGGTCCTGGGTTCGACCCTGGCTCACTCCGAGAATTTCTTTAGAACAGATATAAGGCTATAAGCCGCATCAGTCAAAAAAAAAACTTTATTTTTTATGTTAGGGTCAGTAAATTTCAATTTTCTATACCCACTAATGCAAACCTGTGCTGGCGCGTACGTCCCTTATCCCTACACGGGCTACACTATATTGATAATTCTGGGCCTTCAGTACATGGACTCCTGTGTGTAATGGTTTTGTTATCCACTACCATATATTAATGTAAATATTTAAAAAATTAATACGAGTTCTTTTATAAAAAAAACAATTGAGTATATATATAAATGTCGATCTGAAATACAAAATTTGTCACCAAGCTGTTGCTCTGAGGAGAGAGACCCCTTTGTTAACATATTAATGGGGATCATAGGTTACGAAGAAGTTATTAATATTTTTGAGGTTACTTCACATAATATTTTTAAAATTAAAAAAAATCATATAAATATATTAAGGTATTACTATAATTATAAAAGATTATATGTAATTATAAAAATATTATTATTATTTTATATTAAAAACATTTACATCTCAGCTAATTTTTCTGTGATTAATCTAAGAAAATTTATGCTCTATAAAAAAATGTAAAAATGTAGTACTACAACCTATCATTCTTAACAAAAAATTTAGATAATTATATTTCATTAACTATATTTGTTGAGTCACTATTATTCTTAAATAAAATTTTAGTCAATCATTAATATAATTAACATCATTGAAATATTCACCATTTTCTTTAACTAAAATTTTAGATAATTATTATTTTATATTATTTTAATTATCATTTTAACTATCAATCTAAAAATATTAGATTGTTGCTAATGTTATTAAAAGTTCGTTTTTATTGTCCACGCTCGTCCTAGGTTGCAAACCACATACATTTTCATGGGAGCTGACTACTACTTGTTGCTAATGTTGTATTTTTCCCATTTACTTGTGTAATGAGGAGAAAAAAATACAGACATGAAGCACTACAAGAATGGACCAATGAAGGGAGCATGCCAGATTGGTGATGCATTTTTTTTTTTTGAAACCAGATTGCTAGTGCTTTGTACAATGATGTTGTTGTCACTTGTCACAAATGCAGTTGACCTCCCTCCCTACCACCGCCCAATAAGATTAGTTTAATTGCTTAATATACATATACTTTTCTATGCTTTAATTTTATCTTATATTCTTATTAGTAATTGGCTCCACCGAACCTATGTTTAACTCCGTCATCCAATGACTGTCCTCCACCTCATAGTTTATCGTTACTACTTACGCCTTCATCGGTACTAGGCTAGCATCATAGCATGTTAAACAATCGAGCGTGTGCTATATATATTTTAGTATAAAGATAGAATCATTGTATATACACAATATACATATATTTATCTCATTATTATTGATGTAAGGTTAAATAAATTAAAAACAAAATTACATAGGCTTTTTTCTTGAAAATCATTCATAAGAATTAAAAAATAATTTAAATTGATTCTATAATAGAATCAAATCTCCTAAAATGATTCTATACTATAATCAAATTTAATATCAAATTTTCACTTACTTTTTAAGTATTAAATTTCTTGTGAATCTTATATATGGTTAATATTTTATATTAGGCTCGATTTTTTTATTTTATAAAACATGAATATAGTTAATTTTAAAATTATTTATTAGATTCTACAGTAGATTCTCTCTGTAACTCTATATAAGAGTATTCTCTCTACAATATACATATAATTAAAATTTTATTATTTTATATCTTTTTAAAATTAAACTATTTATTAAATACTTTTATTCATACAATTTATTTTTAATTATATAATTCAAACCTTTTAAAAATGAATACAAAAAAGTTAATTATTTAAAAAATAAACGGTGTACATAAATTTCTCAAAATTCTAAAATTTTAAAACTCAATATCTATATTGCATTATTAAAATTGAAATAGTAACATTTTGATTAAATAATGGTTTGGCATATTTAAATTATACTATAATGTTTAATCTTTTAATATAAATAGACGAGAATGGTTAGTATTAAAAAATATATATTTTAATATTTATAATCCTATTAAAAATTTAAGTTTCAAATTCTGCTAACAACATATTAAATTTAAATATTATTATTGTTGTTTGCAAAGTTATAAATAAAATTATAATATATTATCTATACTAAAATTTTATAAAATATATATATAATTATTATAACTATTATAACAACATGATAAATAATTTAAAAAGTTCATATATTGGACGAATTATAAATATATAGCGGGGGAATTTGGGAAATGCTCTCAAAATAATTTAATTTCTTTAATTTGACCCCGTCTAATTAATTATTAAAATTCAATTGTGTAAATTAAATACTAATACATATTAATAATTTTATAAAAATATTAAAAATATGTTTGGTAAAATTATAATAATACATGATACAAGTTTAATATATTTTAGTACATATTACAAAATAAATTATAAAACGTATAGTACAGAACATGGTGTACGTATTTATATTATAAAAAATATTAATTATTATGTGATTTCAGTTCTGCAAGATTTTCCCGTAGAACCACACACACATATATAAAATATACATAGAAATTAGGATTAAATTTGACTTAGATTATATACCATATACGCACATTTATTTACGAAGAAAAGGAAGAATAGTGCGTGGGGTTGGTGGCACAATGATGCATTTCCGTGAGCCCACAAATATTCTATTATATATTGTTGCTTGTTCTCTTTCAAATTGGAGTAGTAATTTAGTTTAATTTATATATATATATATATTAGAAAGTAAATATTAAGTTATTTTTGAACTTTTTTAAATAAAAATTGAATATTAACTAATTATTTAAAATAAATATTTTAAAGAATGAATTATAAAACAATTTTCTCAATACAGTTGATGCATATAAATGTAAAACTAAATTACTAATTGGAAATATATGGAGTAATTAAAGAATTTGGGGTCTAAGGAAAAGGAATTTATACTTCGCCACCAATGCGATCTAATACTTTAAGTTCTTCAATTCGCTCCTATCTTATCTTGTTATGAATCATACGTGGCTAGATAATAGATATACATCAATCGGAGTATTTTATTTGAATGTACCACTTCAGTCTTCACGCACAACCCCTGCAGAATATCTGCAGTGGCCTATCAGCTTCTTTGGTTTTGATTACTTCCGAGTTCGGAGTTTAAAAAACGTGAGTGAAAAAATTACAATAAACAAGTAAAAATGTAAAATAGGCAAATGTCTTAGATTCTTCGGTTCTGACAAAATAATGATAAAAATATCGATTTTTAAAAGAAAATTCTGAATATGGACGACATTTGCATATCCACAAAACACGTATGTTGAAAAATATACTCCCTCCATTTTAAAATAATTGTCATCTTTCTATCTTTATTAGTTAATTTAACCAATTTTTGACCAAATATTATACATAATATGTAATTAAGAAAAAATTAAAAATTATATCATTAAAAATTATATCTAATAAATTTTAAAATATATTTTTTTATTTTTAAAAAATGTAAAAGAATAATTTTTAATTTACGGTCAGATTTGGGTCAATTTGACCACACAGAAATCAAAGAAGAGACATATTGTGAGATGTAGGGAGTACATTCAATCAATTTTTTTTAAGTTATAATATTTTGTAGGACTATTGTAGAGGTATAACGGGAATACAAAAATATAGAACAAAATTTATATGATGATATTTTTAAAATGTACAACTCAACTTTTGTTTAAGAAAATAATATATGCATAATGGATGAGGTTTGTTCAGTAGACTAACATGTAATACAAATTGGAGACTTATATGTTATTCATTATTTTCTGTAATAATTTTATATTATATTATAAACGGAATATAATGCAGAACATATATGTTTTCAATTAATAATTTATTTAATTAATATTTCATTTAAAAATTTCATATAAATTTTAACAATTTATATATATTGCATAGGCAACATAAGAAATTGAAAAATAATGTAAAAAACATTGATACACTAATTTTTTCCCGAAAATAGAACTCTGAGCTGCTAAAATCCAGGACAAGGTATAGTTAATCATTCGTAAATGAATTGAATAATATTATTTAATTATTGATATTAAATGAAACTAAAAAACGCCAATTTTATTATATTGGAATAAAAATTTACTCGTCTTATAGTTTATTCATTTATTGAATATTTATCTACAAAATTCTAATAAATTTTAATCCATTCTCTCAAGAAAAAAAATTGCGAGGACTAACATAAAATAAAGGTATAAATTTGCAAACAATAAAAGAACAGAAAATGTAAACTAATTCAAAATAGTAATTTGGACTCCACTACTTACGGAGTATTATTTTAATATAAATGTCGCATTCGAGATATTAATTATTGAGGAGCCCAAGTCTGAAAGAATAATTAAAAAAACTGGGTAGGAAAGGTAAGCGCCGGACTACCGACACGTGCCCATTCCACCGACTATTACAGACAAATCCATAGAATTTTATATAAAGAAACCATTAGGGCTGAGCAAAACCGAACCAGAACCGAAAAACCGAACCGAACCGTGTAAATTCGGTCCGGTCCGGTCCTGATTTTTTAAAAATTCGGTTTATTCGGTCCGGACCGAATAGACCGAAATAAAAATCGGTTCGGTCCGGGTTTTTTTTAAAAAATTCGGTCCGGACCGAATAGACCGAAATATATATATATATATATATATATATATTATTTTTTTATATATTTTATAAGTTATATACTTAAATACTTTATATAAATATTATATAATATATCTGATAACTTGTAGATCCAGTTGAGCTAAACATCAGGCTAAACTCCAGGGGTCCAGGGCCATTCAAATTTGTATTTCAATTTTATTTTAAACTTGAATTTAGTGTATTTTACTATTTGTGTGATTGTGTAATTTGTGTATTTGTGTAATTGTGTTGATGAATGGATTCAACTATCAAATTATGGATTGGAATTGGATGCAGATTTTTTTAGTTATTTATAAGTTATAACAGCTTAAAGAAAAAGTGTAGAAAACAGGTTTTTGAAATTTCGGTTTTCTGGGACCGGACCGAAATAACCGAAATATTTCGGTTCGGTTCTGGTTCGGTCCAGGCGTATATTTTGGTCCGGTTCGATTCCAAAAAAAACTCTTATTCGGTTTTCGGTTCTTTCGATTCGGTCCGGTTCTGGACCGAACCGACCGAATGCTCTACCCTAGAAACGATTGCAATTTCTAACCTCCGCACCGAAAGCGAGGCCCCCTCGTTAATTTGTTTGAATTTGAATGTTTTGTTTTAAGCAATAAAAATTTCATGCAGAAATCAATGATTGTTAATCATGATTAATTGTTAATCATATTACTTCAACAACTTATCCTTAATCAGTAATAATATATGAGTAACTATTTGAGAAACTAACTTTTGTTACACTAATAAATTTAAAATATATAGTTAATGATATGATATTTCTCATAATACATACCTATTAAAATTTTATACGTAATTAAATTTTCAGCTTTCGAATATCAATCATACAAGAATAATATAAAACATTTGATGATTTTTTTAAGTGACAAAATTATCAAGTATATATTAATCAATTCAACATATTGATATCGCCTTACACAAATATTAAAATATATTAAAATATTTCATAATCAAGTGATATACTATGTATTTCCAGTTTTCTAACCATTAACATATACTTTAAAATATAATTAAATTTTTATATGTGATTAATAACTAATTAACATCATATGTTTACAAATAAATATATATAATATCATATATTGATAAATAAATATATATAACATATAATAATTATATAACAATTAATTTACACATATTAATTATAAAATAATTAGTGTTATTATATATTAATAAATATGAGATACTAATATATATAGTAATATAATAATTAATGAAAATATTAAATTAATATGTAGTGTTATGAAGGGATTAAATGCTAAGTTTTTAAGGGTATAACAGTAAAAATACATTACTTTTATGCCTCTTTTTTCTCATATCTTTTTTTATCTCTTTCTTCATTTTTAAGACTAACTAGATTCAAATTTATTATTATTATAATAATATGGAATGAATATAGAGAATATTGTTGGAGTTGGCATATAAAATAGATTACATAAATCACTGGAATCCATTATTTTATAATCTTTATAGGGAATTAACTAAGATACGGTTATCATTTACCTAAAATAGATTATCATATTTTTTTCTCAAATGCTGAATTGTCACCTAGATAAATGATAACTTTTCTTAATAATAATATGAATCGTGTGCGACCATGAATCAAAATTTGACATTTATCATGCCACGTATTAATGTATTTATTTATCTGCAATTTTTTATAACATGTACTAGTATATTGTTAAAGTTAACCCAGATGGCCAGATATACGGTACTAGTTTATCTAAATTTAAGCATATATATACCATCCACTCATTCTTCATGTTAGATTAGAGTTTACTAAGTTCATAATTTAACAGAAGTTTTTTCTTTTCTCGACTAAATTTTGAACAAAAATTAAATCTAAATAAAAGGATTCTGCTATTAAAGTTTTGAATTATTACCTCGTATTATACTTTTCTTTGTTTTTATCGTATTTTTGCAACTTATTCAGTTATTTGTATTCATAAAACACATTGTTATTATTTTCATCGAAAAATAGTAATAGTATGTTATAATTATAAAATATTATATATTTTTATTATTTTTGGTGTTGATAAAATCTAATATTTGTGGCGGAATCTTTGACACGTGGCCCGGCGTAGAGGCTACTAAAATAAACCACAACAAATGTAACGAAACCATGCTCCAAAAACAAGTGAACCAATTGTAGCCAGCCACGTACATTGAAGTAAAGTCTTTTACAGTGGAAGGACAAATAGAATGTTAGCTTCATTCACTATCAACGTAGTACCGTATTCATATTTTTAGCCACCACACGGGGATATCATTTATTTAACTTTGAAATTTAATTTATTAATTATTCTTTCCGTCTCATTTTACATATCATTTTTGCAGTTCTAACATAAAATTTATTTTTTATTTGTATTAATATTAATTACATTGATTGAGATAGTTTCAATACATAATTTGAATGATAACTATACTACATTAATTAACAATACTAGTACCAAATACCAATACCTTAGTCAAAGAGTTATTTTAAAAATTGACCTATAAAATTGCATTGAAAATAGATAATGTACATGTATTATGAGACAGTTTTTTCTCCAAAAATGACTACTAATTTGGAACGGAGGGAATACAAATTTATTCATTTTACAAATGTTTAACTATATTATATAAAATTTATTCTGTTAAAATAAAATTAAAATTTGATTAGAATTGTTTATGAAATTGAAACAGCAAAGCCGTGTTCTCAAGACGGCAATAAATCTTCATTCTGAAATTTGAGATGGAAAGAAAGAAAAACGTGTCTTTTGAATTTCAATCAGATCATTGAAAATACTCTTCCGTTTTCAAAATATACCTGTTTTAAAGTATATAATATTTCTATAAAATATTTTAAATTTTTATATAAAAAATTAAAATATTTATTTAGAAAAAATCCTAATTTAAAATTTTTAATTCAAAAATATGTGTCAAAAGTTAAAAAATTATTAAAAATAAATAATTTATATAGAAATAGTATTTATTATTGAATTTTTTTTTTGAACTGAACTTTTCATTCAACTAAAATAAGTCATTTCTTACAACTGATAAAACATCCGCCGGAACATTTGATTCTAGAAAAATGCAGATCGCGAGGCTCTAGCTATGTAATGAGCGACACGGTTAGCAAACCGCTTAACAAAATCCAAAGAAACATTGTTCAAGGATGCCAATGTTTACAATCCTCGACCAACACTAAGCTATCCGTCTCCACTTGATGCACACTCAAGTTAGCTTCCTTGATCCACGCCAGTACTGTACTACTTTGAATGCAATTGCTTCTCCAATTTCGGCCAGGACCATACCCCCCCTCAGTCCTATATAGCAGCTACAAAATGTATTTAATACTCCCTCAGTCTGATTTTATCCGGCTGAGTTGCTATATTAGTTTGTTGCAAAAATTTGTCTGGTTTCCTTTAATATATATTTAAGTTCCACCTATACCCTTATTGATTATATACCGGTAATCTTCAATTTATATTATTCAATGCAAAGACTCTTAAATATCTAATTATTTTAAACACAAAAATATAAATATACAATTTTTTTTAAAATTAAATTAAATTATATTGATATACAAATTAATATACAATATATTGTCGAAATTGGTTTTTTAATCCGTGACAAATTAATATAATTTCTCATAATTTCTTCTATTTATTGGTTAAAATCAATTAAATTTAAAAATAAATGAAGATAATACTTTATAAAATCAAATTAATTACTAATAATTGGTATTAAATATTTAGCGATAAATACTTGATTAACATTTAAATTAAATTTATTATATATATTAATTGAACAAAAATAAAATAATTTGATCAAAAATTTGAAAACAACATATAATGTTTGAATATAAAAAGTTAATCAATTCAAAGAATACTTTCAAACTACAAACATAAGTACCTAGAAACATTGTTTATAATGCAATTTATATTTATTATTTTATGAATATAGTGATATAAATTTATATTTTTATTTAAGAATTACAAAAAATTACAAGTAGTTGTTAGTATATTCAATTTATTAACAGAGGAGGTAGGTATTTCACTAGTCACGTTCTTGAAAATTAGTAGAAGCAAGAACGAGGATAATACATTAATGCACTAATGAGGGTATTGTAATCAAAATAAATATAAAATTAAAATTTTCTTAATATATGTGTAAAAGTCAAATCAGGCAGATAAAATGGTACGGAGGGAGTAATTATTAATCATTAGAAGTCTAAATAATTTTTTTACTCACTCTAACCGGCAATATTTGACATTTGATTTTTTGACACACTATTTTAAGAGTTTTGACTATATAGTTATAATTATTATTTTTTAAAATTTATTTCTATGAATAAAAGTTTTAGTTTAATATTTTTATCAAAAAAAAGAAAATTTTAAAAATAATAAATTTAACTATGTAGTCAAAACTCCTAAAAATGTGTGTCAAAAAGTCAAACGTCAAATAAAAACAAACAAAGGGAGTATCTATTTAATTATTAATAATTTATTAAAATTAGTATTGAATACGCACCTTTGACCTAAAAAAAACTCTAAACCAATATACTCATGATAAATATGGAGAAAACGAAGCAAAACCATTGACCATAATTAATTACGAGGAGAAGANCTCTCTAAACCAATATACTCACGATAAATATGGAGGAAACGAAGCAAAACCATTGACCATAATTAATTACAAGGAGAAGAATTGCTACCCTTACGGCCCTACCTATGAATTATGATGCTTCTACACTCACTGAAATATGAAATATCTAACCCCTTCCTTCCCCACTCATAAAAAAAGAGGAAAAATTGAAATGAGTAGCTGGCATGCCATATCTTTTACTGGCCTCTTATAAACCCACCTCTTCTCAAACTACACAACACAAAAACAGAGTCCTCTGCTTTTAGAGCTCTTTCTTATTCTCTTCCACGTCTCACGACACCTACATAATACAATCACTTAGCCATTTGGAATCTCTTCTTCTTCCCTCAAGGCCGCTCGCTCTCTTACGCTTTTCTTCTTCACTAATCTCCACTAGTAATATTCATCACATATTACAGATGGGTTACTACATATCTTTCTAAACTCTTTTTTTCCCTAAAATATTTGCCCTGTTTTTAAGCAATCCCAGGCTTTCAAATGACTCTTTCTTTTTTATTTTTGATTGAATTCATTTCCGGGTGCTAGAATTTTATCTTTATTAAATTATTTTTCAAGAACTTGAATCCATTTTCTAAAACAGAGAGCGAGCGGCTGAATTATCTTGATTTTCTTGGCTGAATCAATGTCCGGTAAAGCAAAGAAAGTCATGGATGAATCTAAGATGAAAAATCACATGGATTGGAACAGCAGAGATCAAGACAGCAACAAAGACTTTGATTACACTAGCTTAGAAGGTAGACAATGGAAGACAGTTTTTGAAGAAGCTTCCATGTCAAATACTATCAGGCCTTTTAAGCGCCAACACTCATTTCAATCCTCCTCTTCTTCAACTTCCTCTTTTCCTCCTCCTACTACACCAACTCCACAATCTTCACGATTATTCCCTTTTGCTTTCGATGACAACGGGTCTCAACAATCAATGGAAAGCCTACAAAAATATCGGACTAATCCTCTTCCAATACTCCCTGCACAGAATCATCTCCATCAGCAGCAGCAAATGATTTCATTTGCTCCGAATCACCAGGGTTTCCCACCTTATTTTTCTGGGGACTTGGCTCAGTATCAGCAACAACAACTGTTTCAGTACTGGACTAATGAATTGAATTTAAGTCCAAGAGGCAGAATGATGATGATCAATAGGCTTGGTCAGAACAATAATAGGAATCCTATGTTTAGGCCTCCTATTCAATCAGTTACGCAAACAAAGCTTTACAGGGGAGTTAGACAAAGGCACTGGGGAAAATGGGTAGCTGAAATTCGCCTGCCTCGTAACAGGACTCGTCTCTGGCTTGGCACCTTTGACACTGCAGAGGATGCTGCCATGGCCTATGATCGCGAGGCATTCAAGTTAAGAGGTGAGAATGCTAGGCTCAATTTTCCTGAACATTTTCTAAATAAAAATAAACCAGTGTCTCCTGTCTCTACTTCACAAGCTCCCGAACAGCCTCAACAGCTCCCTGAAGTCCCTTCATCAGCAGAATTGGAACCACCTATTGAATTAGGTGACTACAATCTGAATGATGATTCGGGGTTCGGGTCGAGCGAGGTAACTACAGGAGGTGAAGCAAATGTTGTGAGTTCTGGTACAGGGGAAGGTGTTTCAGTGTCATCTGAACTTGTATGGGGTGATGTTGGAGAAGATTGGTTTAATGCAGTTGCAGAAGGTTGGGGTCCAGGCAGTGCTGTTTGGGATGATTTAGACACCAGCAACAATCTTATGTTGCCTTCCGATTATTCATTTGGAAATGTCGAAAATCAAGAATATCACAATTATGAGTCACAAGACAACATTTTTTCAACTTCTTCAACTCATTCTTCTTCATATCCTATGAATCCATTTTAAAAAACACATCTACCACAGGAGCTAAGGTTGTATATAATCTCCTTAGTTTCTTGTTTCACTTGTTGCTGATTTTTATAGCAACTTGTGAGCCTCTCCCTCTCATTCTTCTCTTGCCTTTCATTTCAGCTCTCAAATATTCTCATCTTTGTTTTCTAAATTGGTACCTCCACTATTGCAAAAAGAAGGTTGCATATTATCAGACCCTTTTTGCATTAGGAATGGTAATTAGTTAATTTACATGTATTAGGAACAAGAGGGTGCTTATGCTTTTAATGGTTGTAGTTAAAATTAATTATGTTTAGAGACTAGGACAGAATGGGAAGGAAACAGTTTTGTGATTTCCTTGACCAAACTGCCCGTCTGCTGCTATCTCAAAGCTCTGCTTTTTTATCTGCGAAGATGGAAAATATAAGTAGCTCTTTTTTTTGTATATATTGTCGTTGTGTGTATGACATTATTATTTTGTTTATCTCATATTAATATTCGGTTGTTTAATAACTCCACTATTTGGCTTCAATGCTCTACAAAAATATCTTCTTTTCGTTTTGTCCTACATAAAATATTTATTAGCACGCCCGAGAATCTATTAACTTTTAAATAATTGAAATTTGATTTTTTTCATATTTATAAGAGTGTTGATCATATAATTAATTATTATTTTATAAATAAAAATATTTATTTAATATTTTAATTCATAAACAATAATTTTAATTATATAATTAAAGAAAAATGTTACTCCCTATTTAGAAGTCCATTTTAGAAAAATCACACATATTTAAAAAAAGTTAGTTAGATAAAATTTTCTTATACATACCTCTAATTATTGTCTTGAAAATTGAAAAATTAATTAAATTTTAAATGAGTCAAACTTTGGAAATAATATATATAGGAATAATTTTAAAAATTTATCATTATATTTATTTTAAAAATAAAAATGAACATTTATTTAAAAATAAAATTTATTTTAAAAATGAACATTTAAAAAAGGACGGACGGGGTATAATATGTTGGGTCTTAATTTCAAACATCGATATTCGATATACACCCTGCGGAGTGCTGATTATGTAATTAATTAATATTCATAGTTCTTGGGCGTCTCTATCCTTTATTAAGGAGTTAATAGTTATCATGTCGATTTATATATGAGCAATGACTGTAGTACAAAACTACAAATGATAAAATAGATTAACAAAATTGCTGTTATTTGGAAATGGGTACACAACACTCCAATAACCGTCCCATTATATTATTTTAGTAAATAGCCGCCCTGATTATTAACACTTGTTATTACTAGCCTCAATCTATCAAAAATTAATTATATTTTTTATTTTAATAAAATTTAGTTTACAGCCCTTATCATAAATAAGTTTTGATACGGAGTACATAATTTTTAGCATCCCCAATTTTAAAAGCCGATTAAATTGTAATACTCGACATTTTTATCCATAATTTGTAGTGTTAATGTTATAAACGAAAGCCATAATTGTCATTAGAGAAATATGGACCTGAGGACGACTTCAGGCAACTCACATGAGATTATAAGCTCATTTCATACAAATTTAATGACATTTATGTAAATATTAAAATTTTATTTTGAATTTACAAATCTACCATTATATATTTATATAGGAAATTGTTATAACATTATAACATTAGATAATATCCTAAGCTCACCCTTAGTTACATGATTCACTTGTCATTAAACCACAGAATAAGATAATAAATAAAAAACAATATCTGGTTTTAAAGCATTTATGTTCCGTTTGAGATTACTGTTGAAAACTAATGTGCTGTGAAAAGAAGTGTCATTGGAAAAAGTGTTGTNACTGTGAAAAAAAGTGTCATTGGAAAAAGTGTTGTTAAGAAAATCAGATGACTGTTTGATAATTTTTTTATTTGGACATATTTTGAGATATAATATATAAAAATAATGTTTTTGAAGAGGTTTGATGATAAAATTTGTAGTTACTTCCTGTGAAAAACAGTTTTTTCCAAAAGTATGGTGGGATGTGTTTTCTCTAAAAATAACTTTTAGACCAAAAACGATTTTCCAAACAACAGCTTTTGAAATTTATCAATAGGGATGGCAACGAGTTGAATCGGACTGGGTTTTTCAACATCCAAATCCATACTCAGTTTTTTTATCCAGACCCGGACCCGAAAATACCTGAAAATTGAGACTCGAACCCGATCCAACGGATAGGGTAAAACCTGAAACCCGAAGTTTGGATCGGACCCGGACCCGAAACTATTATCAAAATATTTTAATTTTTTTAATTTGACCCGATACAATTAATTATTAAGGTTCAATTATATAAATTAGATGTTTAATTGAATGCTAATATATGTTAATAATTTTATAAAAATATTGGAAGTATGTTAAGTAAAATTATAGTAGTATTGAACATAAGAGCGAACATATTAAAAGTATGTTTAAAAACATATTAAAAAATAAATTACAAAATATATATTGAATAATATAGTATATTGAACATATTGAAAAACGTATTTGTATCATAAAAAATATTATTTATTATATGTTTCACCGAATACTCAATGTGAGACGGGGTTCTCATAGAATTATATATATATATATATATATATATATATATATATATATATATATATATATATATATATATATATA
>QRFB01007550.1:394-32157 GCA_008931105.1 Oenanthe javanica
TTTTTGTTATCATCAAGTAGATTTATGTCTGTTCATGTCACAGACACAAATAGGGGGAGATTATTGGGAATCTACATGTAACTTGATGATAATACTAAAACTTAGAATTATAGAAATGTTCAATAATTGTAACTGATCAACTGATATGAAATTTATAAATATCAATTGATCAGGGAACCATTTATCAGTTGAAATGTTTATCTGAATCAACTGATAATATGGATTGTAGCATAGGTGTACTTAGTCTATTTTCAATTGATAAGGTGTAAATCAATTGATATTTTCATCAATTGATACTAGAGTCAATTGATATAGGTCATCAACTGATGTGTAACTTAGACTGTTAAATTGTGATTATTTGAAGACAGGAAAATTATACAAGTGAAGGATGATCAGTTGATATTGAAGCATCAACGGATAGAAGATCAATTGAAGAAACCAAGTCAAGAGTTGAAGACCATCAACTGATGTGAAGACCCATCGATTGATATATCGATTGATATCATTTATCAATCGATAAGGCAACTATACTTATCAATCGATGGATATCAAGATCAATCGAAGAACATTATCAGTTGATGAATAAAGGAAGAGTCAATTGATATTATTAACAGCAAATTATCAATTGACTGTGACAAGAAGGCAATCTGTCAGAGATCCAAAAAGACAAAAGAACACCTATGGAAGACAGTCTATGATGACTGTGAAGACTCAAGTCGAAGCTGTCTTTTCAAAACACTGAAGACTTTTTCCTAGATCAGAAAAAGGCAAAAGCAAAAAGAAAATATAGAAAATGTAGTAATTATAGAATTAAAAAAAGGTATATGTCTACTTTTCTAGGTAATTGTAAAATACACTTGTAATATATAAACAAGTGTAGTAGCAAGGTTAGAGGTAGCAAAGTTAGAAAGAAATTCTCATAATCAACTGATCATTTCAGAGAGCACATTGTAAGATCAGTTGATTTACATTTTAACCTTGTACAAACGAAGCTAGGTTTATTTCTAACCTAGGAACATTGAGCAAAAATATACACTGATGGAAAAATCAATCCATCAGTAATTTTAAATCTCTTGTTCAATTTATATTCTTTATCTGAGTTGTTCATACATATTCTGACTTTTCTCAAACACTAAGAACAAATATTAAAACACACAAAAAGTTTTGATATTTGTATTCAACCCCCCCTTCTACAAATATTGTCAGTGTTCTAAGAACTAACAGAGTGTGACAAAAATCGACATATAGGTCATGCACTAAGAGAAATCGACACATGTTGTCAAAGTCAAATCAGGTCAACTCTAGTCAATATACAAGGTAATATTATTCGACACATTGAACCTCTATGAAACATGGATTATTTTCTAAGTACTAATACATGGAAACAATATTCGATACTTAGAAAATATCCACGGGATTCTCAAAGTCAACTCAAGTCAACATAAAGGGGATAAGTTGTGGACACTTAGAAAGTTGTTCAATTATTGTAAAGCCTACACTATATAAACAAAAGAATCTAATTCATTTGATATGTGTGTGTGAGTGAATACACAAAACCACAGAGGAAGATACAGAGAGGGAAACAGAAGTCGGAGAAGAAGAGATACAAAGCCATACACATACCTTCTTCACCGAAGTTTAATAATCTAGTCGGTTCATTATATTGTAAATATATAGGGCTATTATAAAATACTCTCTGTTAGATTGATTTCCTTTTTTTACATTCATAGATTTATACATTGTAATAGGAATCATTCATATCTCTTTGTTGTAGCAAAGAACTAATTTGTTCTTTGAAAACCGGTTCATTAAAACCCGGTGTAACACCCCTCTGAGTTTATATACGAAATATATATTCCCCAAAACTTATCTCGTTTAATTAATTGCTTATTTTCTAGAACTTTATTGTTTATTCATAAAAATAGAAAATTAGTAAGCCAGCCTCCTAAACACTACAAGGACTCGAACCACTAACCGAACTCTAAATTATTTATCCGCAAAAGATTCGAAGGAATTTTTTAATTTAGTAAGTATTGTATTCAACCCCCCTTCTACGATACTTCCGGGACCTCACAGTAGAGATGTTGTTGCTGATCTCAGGGCTGGGGAGGATAACTTAGTTGGCCAGTTGGCAAATGTGGTTACAAATATTTCTCATATTAGAACTAAGTTGACTAGTGTTAATAATACCACAGCTAAACTCAAAAACACTTTGGAAAGTTTGCAATCTCTCCAATTATAGAAGGATATCATTGTCAAGGACTCCATTGCTGAACTCAAGGATCAACATACTATTCTTCAGAATTTTGTCTCTTCTCTTAATGACAAGGTTGATTCCGTGATTGCAGCTCAGGCCAACGTCTCTTCAGTATTGGAAAACATTCTTTTGGCTATCATTGGTGGTGATGATGTCAAAAAGAGAGAGAAGAAACTTTGTGATTCCTTAAGGAGTAATAAGGATGGTAGTTGCAAGGATGATGATTCAAGGGGAGTTAAAAGGAAGAGAAATGATGAAGATGAAGATGGTGATGGTTCCCATGGTCCTAGGGATCCTAGTGGTGCAATAAAAGATATTTGGAGTATTTGTTAAAATTCAATCACACCAGCCAGGGACTGGACATGGGACATCATAGTCTAGATCAGACTCTGGTAGAAGATGACATATTTCAGACTCTGATGAGAAACAGGGTGAAGAAAATAAAGAACCTAGATATTGGAGATACAGTCAATATAGTACTCAACTGAGATCCAGGAGAACTAAAGCGCTTGGAGGCATCTGAGCATCTGATATTGATAGAACTACGAATTTGGCTGTTGATCCTCACTCACTTACAGAAAAATAGTTTGAAAAGATCACCCAAAATAATCTAAACAAGGTGGTCTTCTCAAATTGTTTATAATTTTTTTGAAAAGAAGTCACCAAGAGATCAATATCAAATTGAAAAGATCAAAACTGAGATGTTGGTGTACTTTATGGAAGGAGGATCTGTAAGGTGGGTTAGCCAACCAAACTTCATTTTCTTCAAGCAGGCTATGGAGCTACAGTATATCAAATTTCTCTTGTCAACAACAACTGAAGTAAATGGAAGTAAAGAAGGAGTAACAAGGAACTGGATAAATAAAATTGATAGAAAGCTAACTCTGTTATAGATAGGCAAACAAATAAATGGAAAAGTATCTCTAAAATATGTTGATGATGAAGGGAAGGATCAAAACATGCCTCTAGAGGTAAAAGAAATAAAATGTGAAGGTAATTTTGGTCATTTTTGTAGATTTCATCCTATGGCAGGGAAGCAAAGTGTTTTGTTGCTCAAAGATTTGAAAGGTCAAGACTGCAGTGTAAATGATCTGAGAGCATCTTATTGTCAAATCAAATGTGAAATTGAAGAAATGAAGAAGTTGAAGATGTTTATTGGTGAAGCCCTAGCTATTATGGAGGAGAATATGCTGAAGTCATTTCTGAGGAATAATATTACATTTGAGAAGATACACCGAAAAATAATTATTTTTCCTTGTAACTTTTATACTGTTCTAGATTAATTGTTTTATTCTTTAGTTTTGACATCATCAAACCTGGATTTATGCTTAAATTTTATAAAGCATAAATTGGGGAGATTGTTAGGATTATACTCATTTAATGATGTACAAAATACTACAACAAAGTTTAGTTAGTCTCTGCACAGGTATCAATGTCATTTGTACTTAGATGATTTTCAGAAGAGATAAAATTAGTGTCTGGATGCAAATCAGAGTCTGGGAATGGATCAGAGTCTATAGACTATCAAAGTCTTTAGTCTTTCAGAAAGTGAAGATCATTAGAGTATGAAATCTTTCAGAGTCTATAAAGCAGAAGCTGGATTTGGAAGGTGATCACAGTGATGGAAAGTTTTCGAAGATAAAGGCAAATATATTACAGATATGCTATAGAAAGGAAGTAGAGTTACAGAAGGAAACTATCAGCAAATAGATATGAATTTATTCATGATTAATTGTAATTACTTTTGTTAGTTGATAGGTACCTCCTTATATAAACACGTTATGTAGCCTAATTTATTTATCGATCTTTTGAGAGCATAGAGATACAGAGAGTTGTTGTGAGAAACACAGAGTAGCTGCTAGAGTTTGTGTACACCTTAGGAGAGTTTGTATTTATTCATCAATAACACAAACAAAATTTTCTTCATGCTTTGTGTTTAATCTTTGTTAGTTATTCGAAGAAAAAATTTATTGAGTTCTATTTTAAAATAAGCAAAAAGACAACACAAGTATTCAACCCCCCTTCTACTTGTATAACTGGGAAAACATATAGATTCCATAATGATTCTGGTTATGGGATTAAAGACTTTGAATGCCTTTGTATTTTGTGCATATCCAAGAAAAATTATTTCATCAGCCTTAGCTTCAAATTTTCTTAGATTCTCTGGATATACTTTCAACACAAAGCATTTGCATCCAAATATGTGAAAGTGTTTCACACTTGGATTCTTGTTTTTCACCATCCCATAGGGAGTCATTCCATGCATGTTTATTATTCCTATAAGTTGGACAAGATAGTCAACCACCTGTATGAACAGAGGTTGAAAGTGAGAAATCCATTGAATGGTTGTCCTGTAGATAACCCCATTATCCCAAATTGCATCATAGTTAAAAACTAGTGGCTTAGTTTAAGTTTCTAACTCAACAACAGACTCTGACTCTCTCATTTTGAGGGCTTTGATCTTCTTGATCTTTTTAGTTTTTGGTTTTTTAGAGCTTGGCAAACCAAGTGCTTTGAGAACTTCATTTGACATGCCTTCTATAATCTCAGCTGCTTTATCTAAAATGAAGAGTTAAAGAGGTTGCTATATAGATTGGTGACTACATCCGGTGCAGATATGTAGCTTCAGCTACATTCTATTCCTTAAGGCATCATATGTTCATAGAAGATCTAATACTTGTTGTTGTGTCTTGTAAGATTATGGATCTTCAATACGTTCCACCAAATGATATAGAAAGATAAGTACATCATCAATTGGAGTGATGATAGAGTCTATAAGACTTGAGGCTACATCCTTTGGCATACCTTCTCAAAATGTGTCATGATCAGAGTCTGAAGGTAGTCTAGACTCTGACTCAACATTAGACTCTGATTCAAGAGATTTCTTGATTTCAGAGTCTAGCTCTGTAGTGGCCTTGAGAGCATCTATTTTCTACAAAAAAGGGTCAGTAACAATAGTAGGCTTGTGTGTGTGCAGAATAAGTCTTCCTTAACCTCTTGTAATTTTTGGCAAAATATTTCTCAGGAGACTCTGGTTGAGGATCCTGAGGTCCATCCCTTGATTTTTCAGAAACTATAGCCTTTGGAGAGTCTATAGTCTTTTCTTCTAGGTTAGACTCAGGTGCATTAGGACCTTCTTTTAATAAAGAAAGGCCTTCAACATCCTTCTTCTCTAAGGGATTGAACTCTTCATTACTTTACTCATTTACAAGCCTGGTTTTAATCAATCTTCTCCTCTTTACAACTGGTGCCTATTGAGAGACACCAGAGGTTGGTTTCTTTTTGGATATTGGTTTTTCAGATTGTTTAGTGGAAGGGGATTTGGATACTTGGGTAGGTGCAAGGGGACTCTCCATAACTTGTTCCTTAACCATTTCACCACCAAAGAAAGAAGCATTGTAGATAGAAGGTTTGTAGGTAGAAAGTTTTACCTGCATTACCTGTGAATACACCATGGCAGGTAGCTTTTTTTTTCTGTCATCTATTCTCTTGATGTCAGAGAATATCCTCCTTTACTGCTTGTAAACCTACACACAATACTCATTTGTAAGCTTGCAGACATGTTAGGAACAAAGTGATTTAAGAGAAGCATTAAGAATCTATTGTAATAGACCTTTTTTCTTCCCTCTTGCACATTGTTCAATTTTGCTCCCATTTGAGTAAGCAATATATCACCAATATTGATTACTTTGTCAAACAAGAGACTGTGGCGTATTTGATAAGTAATAAATGTAATTGCATCAAATTAAACCTGCTTTTAATTTCAAGTAAGGCCTAGTTATCTTACTCATGTTATCCAAGCTAGCACTATAACCTAGTGACTTAAACCTGCTTTTAATTTCAAAATCATCAACAGTTTAATCAAAAGGATTTCTTGTGGGTAACTTAAACACAAAGTTAAACACATCAGCAGTTTCATCAAAGGTAATATACCTAAAGGTAAACATAATTTTACCTGGTTGATCTTGAGTAGGATCAACAACTTGTGCAAAGCTCCATGTCTGAGATATTGCATCCTGATGTATGATAAGAGATGCTTTGAGAATGTAACTGAGCTCACTTTGCTCCAAGAAATCCATGACTAGATAATAGTCAGCATCCACACCTTTCTTGTCACATAGGGCTTCAACATGATTAGTGGTCATGAACTCAAATGGTGAAAAATTCAATACTTTCTTTTTCGAGGAAGATATGGTCCTACTTTTCTTCTACTCAGCTTATGTCTAATATATCTATTACTATATATTAAAGCTCAATATAAGGGCAACATTTCCCTTTTTATTAGGTGTGAAATGATGGTTATACATTAATATTTTGCATAATTATATATGTACCATGTTTTAAATATTTTTGTAAAAAGGATAAAATCATGTAATCATTAGGTATCGAACCAGTAACCTCTTATTAAATATTCATTGTTATAACCATTTGATCTACTTGGATTTTTGTTTTTCTTTTAAATGCCTTAATGTTAGGAATTAAGAGTCCCAGAAGTTTACAAGGGGGGGTGAATGTATACTTCAAAGATTTTTACTCTTTTTAAACTGTGATGAACTGTTTGTTGTTTGAATGAGAGTTTGTTGAAACAAGCTTGGTGTTTGCAAGAACATAAAACAATAAGTAAAGTAAACACCAGATGTAACTTTCAATCTAATTGTATTAGAATGAACTTTGCTACAATCTAAAATTCAAATTGAATTTCAGCTTCTTATTCTAGGAAGATCACAAGGTATGAATACACTTGATACCAATTCAAAGACACTGTCTAATGAGGCTGTGCATAAAATATATAGACAACATGTCCTATAACACATGCTCACATAAGACAGTTTAGGTAAAACTAGAAATAGACAAGACATACTTTACATTTGACTACTATCTATTTCTAGCTAACACTTGTTTTGGCAGTCTGTTATGTTCAGCCTTATATCTTCTGTCTTTTGTCTTGCTTATCTTCCAGCTTCATTATAGACTTATCTCTATCTTCACAGGCTTGATTTATCCTGCAAAGACATAGCTGCAAATTATCTGTCTTGTTCTTCTGCGATTCACCTTGAAAATAGCTCTTTGGAACAGTCGATTACTTTGTTGAAATTGCTTCGAGAAGTCATGGTGATTAACTTCTCGATTGAGTACAAGCTGTGACTTCTCGATTAGTCCTTGAATGACTTACTTCTCGATTAGACTAGACTTCTTGAATGATCACTTAAAACTAAGACTTCTCGATTGGTTTAGCTTTATCACTTGTCGAATGCTCCTTTGGCTGACTTCTCAAATTGTTTTACTGGACTTCTCGAATGTGTACTTTTTCACACTACTCGATTGACTTTTATATCCTGACTTCTCGAATGGGCATTTCTCGATCGAATACTGAAACAATGAGTATATTGAGACTTCTCGACCAGTTGCATATTTATGACTTCTCGGATGAGGTGACTTCTCGAATGTGCATTTGCTTTAGTCAAATTCTCAGACTGAATTCCTTATTCTTCAAATAGCCTTCTTTGACTTGTTGCATGATTCAACTTGAATCTTCTAACATACTTATTCTTGTCTTTAAATTACAACTTAGGAATACAATTTGATCACACTTCCAACTGCAAATATACATAGAATTGACTAAGTCACTAATCTGATACAAAAGTATAAAACATGTTACAGCAAGACAAACAATTACATAGAGTAGGCTTGATTTGGTCCAAGAATCTCCCCCAATTTGGGAAAGAATAAATTTCATAAATTAATACAAGATATCAAGCCTACCTATTTTATTGTTGTTGCTGATTGGCATGATCATATCTCTCTTTCCTTTCTTTCTTTTGCCTTATGTTGATTTCTTCGATTGCATGAAGGATCTGTTGTCTAGCTATGACTTCTTCAATTAGAATTGCATCATTTAACATGTCAGCAACAATTTTGAGGGTGTGCATAGGGTAGTCATGAAAAACTTAAATCTGATTTTGATTTTTGCCCCATTTCTTAGCTTAAATTCAACTCTATCAGGATCCTTGAATACTCTGCACTTTCCCTGTCTTCTCAGTTCTTCAGACAACCTTTCTATTCTTTCTTCTTCTTTCCTTTTCTTGTCTACCATCTCCTCTAAATACTTGACTTTGTCAATCTTCTTTTGGTACTTCTTACCCAAGTACTCAGCCATCTCCATCATTTTTAGTTTGTCAATCATGCATCTTTTGTCAAACTGACTAATCACTCTTCTAATGTCATGAGTGGTTGAATTTGAGTTGTCATGATGAAAACCTCTTTCTTCTCCATCAACAGTTTTTACAAACATCCTCTTGTCCCTGATTTCTACCTTGATGATTCTGTTTTCCTTCCATTACTTGATCAGTAATTTATCAATCTCTGCAACTTCTTGGATGGGCTTAATTTATAGACCTTTATCAGGAACAATAAGTTGCTTTCTCCATTTAGGACATCAAACTAGCAATGAGCTAGTAGATTTCTTAAATTTTATTGTTGTAGCAATGTTGACCTTTATCTGTTGACATGGCTTCAATTTCTTGATGTGATTCTTCTCAAATTCCTTCCTTATCACTCCATGTGCAGTTACTTTTACAAACATTCTTCTTAGAGATTTAGATTTAGGGAACATAGTAGTTTCAAAAACTGTTAGGACCATTCTAGTACCCTGAAGTTTGGTAGGTGTACTAGAATGGACACCATCAGCATGCTGCTTGGAAGGCTTCTTTCTCTGATATTTCTTTTCCTTTTCAAAATCATCTCTCTTGTTCTTGTTCACATTTTCCTTTCTCTTATCCTTTTTCTTTCCACCCTTATCACTCCTGGACTCAGGCTTCTTGTCATTCTTGTCCTGATCCTTGTCTTCATCATTCCTCTTTTGTCTCCTTAGCTCCTCATTTGCAAAGTTAGAAACTTGATCATTGATAAAAAAAATTCATTTTCTCTAGAATCAACTTATCTTCCACTTGCTTAACCTCTTTCTTTTCAATCAACTCAATTAGGTTTATGATTTGACTTCTGTTTCCTGAATTGAGATGTTGAGGAATTTTGAAGTGAGCAAGTTTCTTTCCTCTTCTTGCCATATACATTACACCATCTAGATTACAGTAAGTCTTAGGAAGAGCATTTGGTAGGAGAGGACCCAATATCTTATTCTTCAATTCTTCATCCTCCTGAGTAACTAATTCAACTTCTTTGTGCAGACACTCCAGCTCAGTGTATGATAGTTTATGAAACATCCCAACAGAGACCTTGAAATAGCCAGACTCCATCTGCACTGTTGGTTCCTTAAACATTTTGCCACTTTGTTCAAACTTAACTCCCCTTACTGTAACAATAGCATTGTCAAACATCTTCTTGTAGATTTAATGATTGCCCTTGACTTGCTTTTTGATATGTCACAGAAGGTCCAGGAAGTCCTTATTAGCATTAGGCTTTAGAATTTCTCCACTTAGTTTTCTCATAACTGCTTTTTGCCTCTCAACTTCTAATTCTTCTCTTCTTTTCTTCTCCCCCTTAGGTTGATATCTTGTCTTGGAAGAAATGTAAAATGACTGGGCTTGATGTGAGATGGTACATGAATTGAAGGAACTTGATTGGCTTGTCCGAAGTTGGAGATGAGATTTTGCAATAAGGTGAGTTGAGCAAAGATATTGGCAAGTGTAGTGCCTTGAGTGGTAGTAGAAGTGTCAAACTCCTTTTTGAGATTGTTTACACTGGATACAACTGAAGAAACAGTAATGGAGAGTGCTTCAACCTTGGCATTCAAATCAGCAATTGTCTTGGCCTTAACAGCTTCATCCTTGGCCTTTGATTGATAATAGATGTCCACTTGAAGTGGTGAAAAAGTGTGAAGAGGCACATCTTCAGGCAACCTATCTGCATGCATGTTTGAGTAGAGCACTTCAACCATATTATTTATTCTTCTTTGATTGTCTAGGATGGCTGTGTTACTGTTACCCATTTCTTTGAAGACCTTCTCCATTGCATCTATTTATTGAGTAGAAAAGTGATTATTTTCCTGATTCTCCTCTTGATATGTTTCCATAAATTCCTCCAGGCCTCAATTTATCTTCAATTGCTTTTAGAGTGCCTTCTACATTGGTTCTGTGATAATTAATTTCAGCTTACACACCTTTGGCAAAGTAGTGATTTGATTGGAGTTGAACCTTGACAGCTTCATGAATGGCATCATATATGGCACTAGGAGTGAAGATTTTCTCACAGGATCCAAGAGAGGTTAAGTATTTCAGCCTTTTCCACTCTAGCACTTCCTCCATGCTTATATTAGATTTACTCTCCAACCAAGCATCCACATTGGCCTCTTCATCTTTAGCCAAATTTGCATTTTTCTCCTTCATATCCTCTTGATCATTGGCATATTCCAGCATGATTGCAACATAGTCCTTATTAGGCAAGTGTGAGGTGATAAGTTGCTGAGATATGTGATAGAAACCCTCCAACTGATCTGCATATAATTCCTTTAGCTTTTCATCAGAAAGTGACCCACCAAGAGATGATGGTTCTGATTCCATGTCATGTTGCACATGTTTCAGCCATTGAGACAAAGAGTGAGAGCTAGGGTCACTTGTTATAGTGGTCCCCTCAGTATCTATTTCCTCATCCAATTTCTCAGATGATTCTCTAGACACTAGATGTATAGGTGATTTCCCCTGAGGAGACAGTCTTTGAATGACTGGGGAATGTCTGTGAAAACATTTGACTTGCATATGCCTCAGCCACCATAGAGTCTGAAGTAAAGATTCCTGAAGCCTCTGTGATTTTATTGGTGTCATCAGGATATGTCTCAACATGCATTCCCTCACCATCTAGATGTGTTTCTTGAGTGGTTAGCAAGGTGTCATGCACCAAGTCACTTGAATTGGGCTCACCAAGGAAACAAAAACCTGATGATCAACAACCTCATGTGTTTGGCTAGACACATTTGGTTGAGAAGAAATTTGGGGAATAAAAGAGAGATTGTGAGTAGTAGTGAGTGTTGGCAAGCCCCCCTATGAAAATGGGGAAGTTTCAATAGAAGTCCCTAAGTGTGCAAAATGTGTCTCCTTTTCTACTAAAACTTATTCATTGACATGAATGGGTTCCTACAATGGTGCAGACTCTTTATAAGATGGAGTGGGCTGACTCGTAATTTCAATAGATGCACCTTGTTGAGAAAGTGCACCTAGAAACAAGTTTAATCCATTGTTTACCTCTACATCCTGTTGGGAGGATGTAGAGTGGTATGTTGTGGCCTTTTTATTCTTTTTCCTCCTTGTTAAAGGTTCCACATGTGACTCATCAATGTCTTCTTCATTGTCTACTATTGCATCTAGAATTCTTTTCTTGCTAGATGGTTTCTCCCTTTTCTTCTTTGCAACTACATCCTGTTGAGAAGATGTAGAGGTTGGCTCACTAACATCTATTTGATTCAAGGAAGGTTCAACAGTTTGGTTAGAGGTCCTTGGGTTAGGTGCATTTGGTCCTTCTACAACTTTAAGACCTCCTACTGTATCAAGATAACCATATTTAGGATGCGCAAGTGGGGCCCTTCAAATACACTCCTGATATGAGGTGTGATTTGGAGATGCACATTCATTGTGGTTCTCCTATACAATGTAGTAAAAATGCTTTTTGACATGGATTTGGAGTAGCCAATTCTATTTTTATTCATCCCAGGCAGTTAAGCAATGTAGAATTTTTAAAATTAAGTACTGATTGAATAAAGCGAGGGAAAAAGATTTCATTACCTCTCTTAGGAATCCTGGTAGTGTGCTCCCTAAGAATTAGCTTCCCAACATTGAGCTTCTGGTTGTAAGCCAATGAATAGGCCAGCTTCAAGGCAATGTTGCTAATCTGGTCAAATCCTATTTTCCTGCAAGTAAACACTTTAAGAATGGTGTCAAACAGGAGTGACCACTCCTTTCTCATGTACTTCTTGTTTATTTTTCCCAGCTTGAACTTCTCAGCTCCTTTCTCCAAAGTGTCTGAGTAATGAACTCTAGGAAATCTAGAAGCTCATTTTCAGGTGGTTCAGTATCAAATCTCTCAGTTGGCAACATCAAACTTTTGTTCACATCTTCTTCATTGAAACTTATGTCCTCCTTTTGTATTTTGCAAGTTACCACAATCATGGAGCTTCCATCCTTCAAAGCTATTTCTTCCCATGTTGTCGTGTTCCAGAATTTCTCCAGTATATCAATGTAAAGAGTAGGGTTGGCCAGCAATGCTTCTTTCAAGTAGGATTCAATGAGAAACCTATTGAAGCACTTGTACTGAGTTTTTTCATATGCAACCCTTGCTATGGCTAGAAAATTTGTTTCAGGGATGACACACACTTCGGTTACAGAGTTGGAACTTGAAGACACCATTGAACAAGTGTATAGAAAGAGAGAAAAGAAGAAATGAAAAGGTTTAAAGAAAATAGAAACAAGAGTTTGTATGTAGTAGTTGAGTACAAGGGTTCTATGATTTTACGATTAAGTGTAGAAATGAAGTGTTAGATCTCCTTTGCTATATATATGACTTTGACAACTCGACTAGAATTGTAATCGATTTTAGTGAACGAGAACTCAAAAAAGAGTAAAGTTAATTTTAATAGAGAACTAAGTCAATCGAGAACTCACCCAAACTGTAGTCGATAACTCTCAACAGTACTCGATCGAGAACTCTAGAAATGAACTGTTCAAGAACTCAAGACATTTGAGAACTCTTAGAAATGAACTATTCTAAAACTCAAGAATTTATACCTAGTCGAGAAGTAAGAAAAGATGGCAACTTAATCAAAAACTTCAGTTTTGAAAGATTATTCTAATTTCACTTGAAAAATAGAATAACAATTTGTAAACCTTATTTCTTAAATAAATAAAATTTATTTATTCATTTTAAAATAAGAAATATGTTTGATCAATATTCCTGAAATTTTAATTATCACACATGTTATTTAATAATGCACAAGTATAATAATTTTCTTCAGGTTTCCTTAGAATGTGAAACAATTGTTGTAACAGTTGGGAAGATATATTTATTTGGCCACTTATCCTGAAGAATTTAGCATTCCAATTTCACTAACCAACCTGTTGAAGGTGACTTCATCAACTGGTTTAGTAAATATATCAGCCAACTATTTTTGTGTAGGAACATAGAATAATTTAATCACTCCATTTTCTGCATGTTCCCTAATGAAATAGTACCTCACATCAATATGCTTGGTCTTGGAATGGTTGAATGGATTAGAAACAATTGAGAAGGCACTAGTGTTGTCACACATAATAGGAATTCCTTCTAATACTAGTCCATAGTCCCTTAGTTGATTCCTGATCCAAAGCACTTGAGCACAACAACTTCCAACATCAATGTATTCAGTTTCTGCTGTGGAAGCAGAAACTGATTGTTGTTTTTTACTAAACCAAGACACTAATCTCTGTCTAGGAAATTGACAGCTTCCTAAGGTGGTTTTTCTATCCACTTTACAACCAGCAAAATCAGCATCTGAATATCCAACTAGGTTGAATCCTATTTCTTTAGGGTGCCATAAACCCATGAAAAGTGTTCCTTTGAGATATCTTAGAATCCTTTTGACAGCAATGAGATGAGATTCCTTGAGATTTGCCTGAAATCTTGCACATAGACGGTAGAGAACATAATGTCAAGTCTGCTAGCTGTGAGATAGAAAAGAGATCCAATCATTCCTCTGTAGGTCTTCATGTCTCCACTTTTTCCTTTCTTATCTTCATCAAGTTTTGTAGCTATAGACATTGGGGTTTTAGCAATTGAGCAATCTTGCATGTCAAACCTTTTGAGTAAGTCATTGATTTATTTTGTCTGACTTATGAAAATGCCATCTGCCCTTTGACTTATTTGAAGGCCTAGAAAGTAATTGAGCTCTCTCATCATGCTCATCTCATATTCACTTTGCATAAGCTTAGAGAATCTATGACATAATTTTTCATTTGTAGATCCAAAAATGATATCATCTACATAAATTTGAACTAGTATAACATCTTCACCATGCTTCTTGTAGAAAAGAGTTTTATCAATAGTTCTTCTAGTGAATTGATTATCTACAAGAAATTTTGATAGAGTCTCATACCATGCTCTAGGAGCTTGTTTGAGTCCATACAATCCTTTGATAAGTCGGTAAACAAAGTTTGGAAAGTTTGGATCCTCAAAGTCAGGTGGTTGTTACACATATACTTCCTCTTCTAATTCACCATTGAGAAATGCACTTTTGACATCCATTTGATAGACCTTAAAGTTTGAGTGTGCTGCAAAGGCTAGGAAAATTCTAATTGCTTCCAATCTTGCAACAGGAGCAAAAGTCTCATCATAGTCAATGCCTTCTTCCTGGGAATAGCCTTTTGCAACCAGCCTTGCTTTGTTTCNTAACCAACCTTGCCTTGTTTCTTATCATAATTCCATGTTCATCCATTTTGTTCATGTAGACTAACTTAGTGCCAATAACTGATCTATCCCTTGGAGGTGGCACTAGTTCCCAAATATTGTTTCTCACAAATTGATTCAATTCCTCCTGCATGGCAATTATCCAGTCTGGATCAAACATGACTTCTTCAATCCTTTTTGGCTCATTTTGAGACAATGCAAGCAAATAAGCATTCATTCATGGTTGCTCTTCTTGTCCTCACACCTTCATCGGGATTTCCAATAATTTGATCAGCAGTATGAGCTCTATTCCATTTAGTTTGATGAGCTCCATCTTTATCATTTGAACATGTTTCTTCTTGATTGAAGTTATTTCCATTTATTGCAGATCCTTGGAAATCTCCCCTTGAGTTGATGTTTGGGTTGTGTGGAGAATTCTTAAGTTGAATATGACCGTAATCATCATTTTCTCTTTCCTCATTTATTCCATGTGAGATGTCTACATATGATTCTTTATGAGTGTTAACAACAATTTTAGTTGCAAAGGTTTCAGGCTCCATTTCATTTTCAAATCTCAATGTGACACAATTTTCACTTTCCAAGTTCATAGCAACTGGTTGGATGATTTGCTTATGCTAATATGGTTCTTGCAGCCTCAATAAGAGTCATGTTCTTTCTCTCAACAACTCCATTTTATTGTGGAGTTCTCGGATCTGAGAATTGCTGAGTGATTCCATTCTCTTTGCAAAATTCATTGAGGGTAGCATTTTTGAATTCTGTTCCATTGCCACTTCTTATGACTACTACTAGTGTAGGGCCTTTGTCCAATCTTCTCAAATTTTCAATGATAACTACAGGAGCTTTATCTTTTGAGTGCAAAAATTCTACTCAAGTGTATTTTGAAAAATCATCAACCATGACTAAAGCAAATCTTTTCTTAGACATGAACATGACATTTACTAGTCCAAACAAATCCATATGAATCAAATGCAATGGTTTGGTAATTGAAGTAAATTCCTTACTCTTGTGACTCGATCTCCTTATTTTCCCTTTTTGAAATGCCTAACACAATACTTCTATGCAAAATTCAAGTGAGGGCAGGTCTTTCATTAGTTCTCTTTTGACTAGAGAATTAATGCTTTTGAGATTTAAGTGAGACAATTTCTTGTGCCAAAGCAGACTTTCATTTTTTGAGGCCTTGGTATAGAAACAACAAATTTTCTCCTTATTTGCAGAGTCCAAATCTAGTACAAACAAGCTTCCTTTTCTCCCTCCTTGTAGAGCAACTTCTTTGGTCTTTCTATGAGATATGATACACAATTCCTTGTCAAACTCTACCTTTAAATCTTTATTACAGAATTGGGTGATGCTGAGTAGATTGTGCTTCAAATCACTGACCAAAGCTACATCTTCAATGACAATATTTCCATGAATCAACTTGCCATATCCCATGGTGAAACCAATGTTGTTGTCTCCAAAGGTTACCATTGGGCCAGCCTCATCTTTGAATTGTGACAGCAGGACCTTGTCACCAATCATATGCCTTGAACTTCCATTATCCAAGATCCACATGACCTTCTTCTTACATGTGCCCTTCAAACATAAATAAATCAATTTTTCTTTGGTACCCACACAAGATTGGGTCCTTTATGCTTAGTTGCATGAATGTCATTCCTGTTTTTAACATTCTTAGTCACTTGATCATGCATGCTTTCATTTTTCTGATTTTGATTTTTAGCTTGATTAGTAATTCTAGAACTAGATGCATGCTTAGGTGACATAGAGTGTTTTCTATGTTTAACAGGACTAGCAGACTTAGGCCTATGACTGTTGATGTTCAGGTTCTGACTTATGCATCCATTAACAAACTATTTCCTCAGCTTAAAGCAAGTATTCATGATATTCATGTTACATGGCATACAATCAAATTTTTCATAGAATTTATGATCATCATGCATCAAGGGTTTCACATAGCCACAAGCAAATTTACCATTGTCAACAACAGGTTTCTTGCACATATGTGTAAGGTGATTTGTTGATCCACAGTTTTTACAAATCTTCCTGGAGCATTGTGAACAGGTGCATAATTGTTGTGTTTATTAATGCCTATCTTGGCATTTTTATTTGCCTTTTTCTTATTAGCATGTATGGTGTCAATTTTCTAGACATTTTGTTTTGATTCAATTTTAGCGGGAATGGACTTGGCTTTGATTATTGGTTCTTCTTCTTCAACAAAGGGCATATTATTCTTAGTTGTTTCCTTATCCTCATCATCCAACTATTTTTTAATGACCATACTAACCTCATCAAGTTTAATAGTTGCTTTCTTAAAAATTGGTTTCTTAACATTTTTCAAAATGTGAGGATTTCCAAGAATCTCAACTTCTTGCCTTTTGTTGAAACATATTTCTTCTGCTTGAGATTATCATAATCAAAATCAACCCAAATCCTAGAGTTTTCCTTATTCTTCTCATTGAATTCTTGAACAATAGTAGCTGAGTTTTGATAAGAAATTTATTCTTTAAGAAATTTTTCAATTTGCTCAGAACAAACAACTTTATTTTTGAGATACTCATTCTCTTGTTTCAAGTTTTCCAGAGTTATCAAAGACAATTCTAAGATCTCATTCGTAGCAGTTAGTTCATCATTAGTTTTTAGCAATCTTGCAATTCCTCATATGCAGCAGTCATACTAGTATGAATATTAAACATTTCAATGCTCAATTCTTCCATAGTTTTCTTATATTGAGAATTTGACATGTCAAGTGAAACTAATGAGGGTACCTGAGAATTTGAGAATGAAGCTCTATCATGTAAGTTGGCCATGAGTGCCAGATTCCCATATTCCTCATCCTCATCTTCATCTGTATCATCCCAGCATTTTTCCTCAACAATATAAGCCTTTTTGCTCTACTTTTTGAAGAGAGGTTCATACTTGGCTTCCAATTCTAAGTAATCTTTATCCTTCTTGATTGATTTACATTTTCTACATTCTATTGCAAAGTATCCAAGCTCATTACAGTTATAGCATTTTATTTTAGACCTATCAACTATTCCAGTTTTATACCATCCATTGGTATTGCTTCTTGCTGGATTCTTTCTTTTGCTTGAAGATTTGAAATTTGGTCTTGGTTTAAAACTTTTGTTTCTTTTGAATCTTAAGTTTACAAATTTCTTTGCCATGAAGGCCATGGTTTTTTTGTCAATGCCTCAAGTTCTTCAATGGTGTAGAAATCTTCTTCCCCTGATTCACTCTTGACAGAGTCCTTCCCTTCTTGTTCTTGTTCTTCAATTTCTCCAGCTTTCAACCTTCTTCTTGTACCAGTCTTCTCAGTTTTTGAAGGTTCCTTTGCAACCAAAGCATTTGAGACATTTACCATTTTTCCTCTATTTGCTAAAATGACCTTCTTTTGATAGAACTCAAGCTCATATGTCTTTAGTATTCCATAAAGAGTGTCAAGTGGAAGCTTTATTAGATTTGCTCCCTCTCTTACTGTAGATATTTTGTGCTCCAAGTGTTCTGGGAGAGTCAACAAGAACTTCATATTTTTCTCCTTTGTTTCATAGTACTTCCCATGAAGTTGAAAGTCATTGATGAGTTTATTGAATCTCTCAAATACTTCAATTATTCCTTCATTTGGTTTTGACATAAAGGCCTCATACTGTGAAACAAGGAGCTGTCTTTGATTGTCCCTTACCTCTTCAGTTCCTTCACACAGAATTTCTATGGTTTCTCATATGTGTTTAGCAGATGTGCAGTTAACAATATTATTATACATGACAATGTCTAGTGACTTTATTAGTATGAGCATTAGATTGTTGTCAAGAGACACCTTATTCTTTTATGTATCTCTGTATTGAGATGGATCCTTAGGTATCCATGTTGCAGGGATAACTTTAGAACCACTGGTAGTTTCGGGAACCAGTGTTACTGGCATGAAAGGGCCATTCTTCAATATGTCTTGGTACATGGAGTTGGCAGCCTTTATGAACATCAACATTTTCCTCTTCCATAAGTTGTAGTTTTCTCAGTCAAAAGAAGGAATCTTTATACAGCTTAGCTTCTGAGAACTCATCTTGATCTTTTAAACTGTATATATGTTAATAGTCTGGCTCTGATACCACTTGTTAGGAATTAAGAGTCCCAGAAGTTTACAGGGGGTGAATGTATACTTCAAATATTTTTACTCTTTTTAAACTGTGATGAACTGTTTGTTATTTGAATGAGAGTCTGTTGAAACAAGCTTTGTGTTTGCAAGAACATAAAACAATAAGTAAAGTAAACACCAGATGTAACTTTCAATCTAATTGTATTAGAATGAACTTTGCTACAATCTGAAATTCAAATTGAATTTCAGCTTCTTGTTCTAGGAAGATCACAAGGTATGAATACACTTAATACCAATTCAAAGCCACTGTCTAATGAGGTTGTGCATAAAATATATAGACAACATGTCCTATAACACATGTTCACATAAGACAGTTTATGTAAAACTAGAAATAGACAAGACATACTTTACATTTGACTACTATCTATTTCTAGCTAACACTTGTTTTGGCAGCCTGTTCTGTTCAGCCTTATATCTTCTGTCCTTTGTCTTATTTATCTTCCAGCTTCATTGTAGACTTGTCTCTATCTTCACAGGCTTGACTTATCCTGCAAAGACAGAGCTACAAATTATCTGTATTGTTCTTCTGCAATTCTCCTTGAAAATAGCTCTTTGGAACAGTCGATTACTTTATTGAAATTGCTTCGAGAATTCATGGTGATTTACTTCTCAATTGAGTACAAGCTATGACTTCTCGTTTAGTCCTTGAATGACTTACTTCTCGAATGTTTAGACTTATTGATCGCATACTATATTTGATGACTTCTCAATTAGACTAGACTTGTCGAATGATCACTTGAAACTGAGACTTCTCGATTGGTTTAGCTTTATCACTTCTCGAATGCTCATTTGGCTGACTTCTCAAATTGTTTTACTGGACTTCTCGAATGTGTACTTTTTCACACTACTCGATTGACTTTTATATCCTGATCGAATACTGAAACAATGAGTATATTGTGTATATTGAGACTTCTCGACTAGTTGCATATTTATGACATCTCGGATGAGATGACTTCTCGAATGTGCATTTGCTTTAGTCAAATTCTAAGACTGAATTCCTTATTCTTCAAATAGCCTTCTTTGACTTGTTGCATGATTCACTTGAATCTTCTAACATACTTATTCTTGGCTTTAAATTACAACTTAGGAATACAATTTGATCACACTTCCAACTGCAAATATACATAGAATTGACTAAGTCACTAATCTGATACAAAAGTATAAAACATGTTACAGCAAGACAAACAATTACATAGAGTAGGCTTGATTTGGTCCAACACTTAATACACAAACCTTCAGTTTTTTTATCAGTTTGACTTTTTATTAGCTTTGTAATGACAGTTTTACCCTTATATTTTGCATAATTATGTATGTATCATAATTTAAAATTGTATTGAAAAAAGATAAAATCATGTCATCATTGGATATTGAACCAGTAACCTCATGTTAAATAGTCATTGTTGCAACAATTTGATCTACTTAATTTTTTTTATATTAAAAACTTTAATACACAAACAATCAGTTTTTAATCATATAATAATTTTTCATATTATAAATGCATCATATGTAAATTATTTTTTTATATTTTTTTAAATATGAGAAATGAAATTCGTATAGTTGAGTTCATTTTTTTTTGAAAACGTTATAACAAATTTAGATTTTAAATATGTTAAATATTTGAATAAAATATGGAATTGAGGTATTGTTGCGATATTAACACTAAAATAATAGTACTATGTAAAATGATATGATTTCAATGTATATTTATTTTAGAAATATATTAAAAATATATTATGTAAAATGATAAATATTAAAATTTATTAGTCAAATTGTAAGTAGTGAAAATATTTTAATTTTAGATGATACATTTTGAAAATAACTATTACTGTTTACATCTATATTGGTTAAATTAATAGTTAAAAAATATGAATTTATTTGAATGTGATTGTATGTATGTATGTATGTATGTATTTGTATTATATATATTTTTTTCATATAAAAATTGATTTATAATAAATGTTTAAATTAATCATTCATCATTCTCACCTAGTTGTTCAGACCCTTGTATTTTGAATTTATATCATTATTAGATATCAAATCAGTAATCTCATGATATATAATCGTTGTCATATGTTGCGGGTGTGAGAAACAAAATGATTTTTCGATACAAGAGTTTGTAGGTATAAGAAAAAAATATATTCATGAAGTGTCGTAATATGTAACTAGATAAAATATAATAAGTAATCAATTATGATATATAGAATTAAATAAATGGGTTTATAAAATTATATTTAAGAATAAGATATTAGATTATCTATACAAAAATTTAGTAAATTTGGGTAAAAAATTAGAAAATTCGTAAAATATAACTTTTTACAATATATACATTAAATTGTTAGAAAAATAATTTAGTCAAAAAATTAAAATTAAAATATATAATAATACATAGATATAGTTATATAATATATATGTGATTTATTAATTATATTTTAAATATTAATTTAATATTTATAAACTCAGTATGGAATTTATATCGATCAATAAATATTTTCATAAAAATATATGTCAGAAAATAAACACCGATACTGTCAAAGAATACCTGAACAGAGTTTATGATTGCTGACGTCATCAGAGAATAGGAAGCTGTCGGTCAGAGTTTACTCTAATAGAGAATACTCAATCAGAGTTTACTCTAACAAAGAATGTTCAATCAGAGAATGACAACCGACAAAGTTTACAAATCAGAGTTTGTAAAGGAAATAAACAAATCAGAATATGATTTGGATAGTGAAGAAGGAACTCCAATACAAGTCTAATTACTTTATTGAAGCTATTCTTTTCATAATCTGTTTTGTAATTTCATTGTAATTGTGTCTATATAAACACAAAGATAGGTTAACATTATTAAAGTAATATTCAAAATATATCTTTCATAACCTTATATCTCTTAAGAACAGTAAATTTCATGAGAGAGTTCTTGTACACAGTTCATCATATTAATACAAAGATGTTCATCTTTTATACTTGTGTCGATTATTTGGTAACTATTATATTCAACCAACATTCTATAATAGATTATCATCTGGGTAAATAATTGGTATCACAACAGGCCGTTAAATTCAACTGAAAGATCATAAAAACATGTCTAAAAACAAGTATGGAAGCATAAGAATTCCAATCCTGAAGAAAGCTGAGTACTCTACATGGAGGGTGAAGATGTTAATGTTCTTAGAAGCCACAAATCCTGATTATTTAGACATAATTAATGAAGGCCAGTATCTTCCAACCAAACTAGTGCCATCAACAATTGTGGAAGGCAGACAAGTTCCGGAATATTATACTCTGAAGGATAAAAAGAAGTGGACCAATGAAGAAAAACTAGAAGTTCTCAATCATGCAAAAGTAAAGAATATTCTGCTTAACAGTCTTGACTCTGTAATATCCAACAGCGTAATTGCATGCAAAATTGCTAAAGAAATCTGGGATGCACTAGAGGTTCAATGTCAAGAAACCGAGGAAATCAAGAAGAATAGAAGATCTATTTTAATTCAAGAGTATGAATATTTTGAGGCAAAATAGAATGAATCTCTCACAAATATATATGACAAATTTCTTACTCTATTAAATAATTTGGCCTTGGTTGATAAGCTATATGACAATGAGGACTCAAATACCAAATTTCTTAGAGCTTTTCCTGAAGAATGGGATCTGTAAACATCTTTCATAGGAGACAAGGCTGATTTAGATGAGATGTCTTTAGATGGAGTCTATGGAAAATTGAAGACTCATGACTTAGAATTACAGCAAAGAAGGAATAGAAAAAGTAGCAAGGCAAAATCTATTACTTTGAATGTTAAAGCCAAGATTGAAGAACCAAAAGAAAAAGTCCTTAAGAACTCAACAAGAAAAGGAAAAGCTATAATGGTCAAGAAAAATAGTGAATCGGAGTCTGAGACAAACTCTGATGACTCCACAGACTCTGACATGATGGAGATGGTTGCTATGATTGTTAAAGGCTTCAAAAAGATAAAATACAGAAAGTATAAGAAGCAAGGTAATTTTTAGAAAAATCATGGAGAACCAGAAAAGAAAGATAGATTAAAATACTGAATGCAGAAGCAAGGAATCTGGAAAAACACTAATCACATGAAAGAAGGATTGGATGGATTCCTCAAACTTTGAAGAAGAAACCAATTATGCATTAATGGCAAAAACTGTTGCTCCCATCTTAAATTCTGATAAGGTATCAAACTCTGTCTTTAATTTTAATACTGAAGATATCCATGTATTAAAGTCTTTTCTTAGAACTTTGCATGTTAGCTTTAAATCACAGTCACTTGAGAATGAAAGATTAAAATCTGAAATACAAACTCTGACTGCTAGGAATAATTTTCTTGAATATGAAAATACACATATGTTTCACACTAAGAAGGACTGTGAGAAATACAAGTTGAATATTTAAAATCTGAGTTAGCTAAAGAAAAGGAGACTTTCAGAGTTTCGACAAACTTTGGCAAGAGAGTCCAACAAATGCTTTCTAACAAGAATTGGACTTCTGTCTTAGGTTATGAATCTGATAAGGATACACACACTAGAACACACACAAAAGGAATATCGAATAAACCTGTGATATTTGTTAGAGCTACTAATGACAAGAAAACTCCTGGTGAATGCCCTAAAAATAAAGAAAATAGTGTGTTAGAGAATATAAAGGTGAATATAAGGTTACTTTCTCAAAAGTAAATTATTGAAAAGTTGAATGCAGTCACTAATAAAAATAAACTTAAAAAGGTAAAAAGAAATATAAATGGCAAAGTAGGAATTACTAAGAAGAATAACTATAATTATATTCCTGATGCTCCTAGAAAAACCTGCTTTACTTATGGTAATTCAAATCACCTTGCCATTGACTGCGAACACAACAAAAAGAAGGAACCTAATAGACCTAGTTTAGAGGCTAGAAAACAAACTAGATATAGACTCCCTGTTTTCACTACGGTAGTATATGACATTCAATTTAAACATGCAAAAAATATCATAGTTTGTATTACAATGATTATGAACCATTGCCTAAACAAAATATATCTCCAAAATATGATGTCAAACAAATATATGTGATAAAATCTGATAATAGAAAGATAAACTCTAAAAATGAAAACTCTGTTAATGTAAACTCCATTAACATAAACTCTGATAAAAGTACTTCTGTTGCAAAAGTGAACAAATTTAAAAAGAAAGAACCCAAACTTGTTTGGGTTCCCAAGTCTACTAATTAATTTGAATTAATTGATTGCAGGGAAACATGAAATAAATCCTGGTAATTGATAGTGGATGTTCTGCACATTTGACTGGAAACAAATCCCTGCTTTCAGAGTTTGAGGAGAAGGCTGGCCCATCAGTATCTTATGGAGATGGCAACATAGGAAGAACATTAGGATATGGCAATATTGTTATTGGAAATGTCATCATTGAGAATGTAGCTCTGGTTGAAGGACTCAAACATAATCTATTAAGTGTGAGTCCAATGACAGACATAGGTTTTTCTATGAAATTTCATGAAACTCATTGTGAAGTGAAAAGCAAGAAGGATGACAAAGTAGTTCTTATTGGTCACAGACATAACAACTTATTTTAAGCTAGATTGGATGTAAAATCTGATGGTCCCTTAACTTGTTTACTTGGAAAGACATCCTATTTGGAAAGCTGGAATTGGCACAAAAAGTTGTGTCATATGAACTTTGGAAATATTAATGAATTAGTGAAAAAGGATCTAGTTAGAGGTCTTCCAAAAGTTCAATTTCATCCTGATGGACTCTGTAATTCATGTTAAAAGGTCAAACAAAAGAAGACATCTTTCAATAGCAAAACTGAAAATTCTATTGGTCAACCTTTTCATCTATTGCATCTTGATCTATTTGGTCCTGTCAAAATTATGTCCATTGGAAAGAAGAAATATACTTTGGTGATAGTTGATGATTACACTAGATTTACCTACGTGTACTTTTTGCATAAAAAGGATAAAACAGCTGAGGTAATCTTTGATCATATTGCTATGATTGAAAATGGATCACCACACAAGGTAAATAATTTAAGAAGTGATAATGGAACAGAGTTTAAGAACTCTGCAATGGAGGAATTCTGCTCAATAAAAGGAATTATTCAACAATTCTCAGCACCTGGCACACCTCAACAAAATGGTGTAGTTGAAAGAATGAACAGAACTCTAATTGAAATTGCAAGAACAATGCTAGAAGGAGCAAAGCTACCTACTTATTTTTTAGCAGAAGCTGTGAATACTGCATGCATTACTCAGAATTGCACTTTGATAAATAAGCATGGAATGATTCCATATGAAACTTTGAAGGGAAGAAATCAAAATGGTAAATACTTTCACATCTTTGGAAGTAAGTGTTTTATTCTCAAAACACATCCTGAACAAGTGAAGAAATTTGAATTCAAAGCAGATGAAGGAATTTTTGTTGGTTATGCAACAACTTCTAAAACCTCCTCAAGAGCATTCAAAGTGTTTAATTTAAAGACCAGGACAGTCATGGAATCTAATAATGTCTCTTTTGATGAAGGAAAAATAGCTGGGTTACATGATGAAGATGATCAGGAAACTCTGAGGTTTGAAAATGAATTGTAGAACACACTCTCATGAGCTAAACTCTGATGAGATAAACTTTATTGAAATAGACTCTGGTGAGTTAAACTCTAATCCCTTAAACTCTGATTCAGAAATGATTGAAATAGAAATTGAAGATTCTGCACATTTTGAGGGGGATCAACATCAATCAATTACTGATATTGGAGAACAAACTAAAATTATTGAAATATTAGAGTCTGACCAAACTCTGACCACCACAAACTCTGAAACCCTAAACTCTGATAAATCAAACTCAGAAACCACAAATTCTGATCACTCAAACTCTAATCATTCAAACTCTAAGTACATAAACTCTCAGACATCAAACACTGATGGAAGCACAACTTCAGGGGGATGATCAACATTTATAGAAGAATCATTCTATGAAGGCACAAATCATGGGGGAACATCTAGTTCAAGAAACTTTCAACATCTAAGAAAATGGACCAAAGATCACACACCTGATTTAATTATTGGAGATCTAGAAAGTGGAGTACAGATAAGGAAAGCTACTCAGAATGAATGTCTTTTTCATAGTTTTCTTTCTCAAATAAAAGCAAAGAAGGTTGAAGATGCCTTGGAGGATGCAGACTGGGTTATTGCAATGCATGAAGAATTAAATGAGTTTAAGAGAATTGAAGTTTGAACCATGGTTCCAAGGCCAAAGAATAGATCAATTGTTGGCACAAAATGGTTTTTAGGAACAAGACAGACTCTTATGGAATTATTACAAAGAACAAAGCAAGACTAGTTTCCAGAGGTTACTCTCAACAGGAAGTTATTAATTATAATGAAACCTTTGCACCTGTAGCTAGACTTGAAATAATCAAATTTTTCTTGCTTATGCTGCACACAAGAAATTCAAGGTCTACTAGATGGATATTAAAAGTGCATTTTTAAATGGAGAACTTGAAGAAGAAGTTTATGTTGAACAACCACCTGGCTTTGTCAATCCAAAATATCCAAATCATGTCTACAGACTAGATAAAGCTTTATATGGACTCAAGCAAGCACCAAGAGCCTGGTATTAAACTCTGGCTCAATTTTTACTTGAAAGTGGTTTTATAAGAGGTACAATTGATAAAACCTTGTTTTATAGAACTCAAGGTAAGGATTTATTATTGGTTCAAATATATGTTGATGATATTATATTTGGTTCCACTAATGAGAAACTCTGTGAAAGATTTTCAAAGNAATGCAGTCTAGGTATCAAATGAGCATGATAGGAGAATTGAGTTATTTTCTAGGGTTACAAGTGAAACATACTGAGGAAGGTATTTTTATAAATCAGTCTAAATATACAAAGAATTTACTCACTAAGTTTCAAATGCAAGACTCTGCATCTTCAACAACTCCAATGGCTACTGCAACTAAGTTTGATCAAGACACTAGAGAACCTGTAGATATTATAGCATACAGAGGCATGATTGGATCTCTACTGTATTTGACTGCAAGTAGACCAGACAACTTGTTTACAACCTGTCTATGTGCTAGATTTCAGGCAAACCCAAGGGAACCTCATTTGATTGCTGTTAAGAGAATTTTTAGATATCTCAAGGGCACCATTAATCTTGGCTTATGGTATCCTAGAGAGTTTTACTTTAAATTAATAGTCTATTCAGATGCTGACTTTGCAGGATGTAAAATTGATAGGAAAAGCACAAGTGACAGTTGTCAATTTTTAGGTGGAAGAATTGTCTCATGGTTTAGTAAGAAACAGAAATCAATCTCAACAGTAGAGGCTAAATATATAGTTGTAGGAAGCTGTTGTGCACAAATCTTATGGATGAGAAATCAACTATTAGATTATTATTTGAACTTTTCAAAAATTCCTATTTATTGTGATAATCAAAGTGCTAATGCAATGAAAGGAAATCCAGTTCAACATTCTCTGACAAAGCACATTAGTATCAGATATCACTTCATAAGGGAACATGTCATGGATGTAACAATTGAAATACATTTTGTTCCCTCAGATTAATAGTTAACAGATATATTCACCAAGCCCCTGTGTGAAGCAACATTTATAAGATTGGTTTCTGAATTAGGAATGGTAATAAGTGACTCAACTCTAGATGACAAGTAGCAGACAATCAGAGTATATGATAAACTCTGTCAGAGTATTGGTAAACTCTGATGGAAAATGTAGTAAACTTTGATCATTGGAATATCTAATCTCTGTTTACAAGCTATCAGTATTTATGGTAAACTCTGTCAGAGTATATGATAAAGTCTGACAGTCAATGCAAACTCTGATTATCATAAACTCTGATCTATATTTCACATGTAAACTCTGATTGCTATAAAATCTGATTACATGCTAAACACTGAGATTTTATTTATGACATCATAT
Source organism: Oenanthe javanica (assembly GCA_008931105.1). Taxonomy (NCBI): domain Eukaryota; kingdom Viridiplantae; phylum Streptophyta; class Magnoliopsida; order Apiales; family Apiaceae; genus Oenanthe; species Oenanthe javanica. The sequence continues at coordinate 28,122 of QRFB01007550.1, forward strand.
TTTATTTTGTGACATCATAATAATTATTCTCTGATTGGACTAATCATAGGGAGAGTGTGTCTCATGAAAATCGATTCATTTTTAGACACAGATACACACACTCTTACTGTATTTTTTAGAATTGCACTACTCATTACTCTTCCAAAACTTTCATGACATGTGTCCCATCATACACTTTATGCAATTGTGAGGGAATAGTTTAATTCTTATTTTCAATTTGAATTATTCATCTGCAACTCATATTTCTCTCTTTCTCTCTCATTTCATATAAACCCTAATTTCTTAAAACTGATAATCTCTGTATTTCAATGGCATTCAAAGGTCTTATATTCCAAAACTACTCATTTGCTGCTACAAACTACATCTCTCGTCTATCTAAAACTGACATACCCTAAGATTTTCATATGATTCAAGACTTTCTACAGCATAGCTACATTGGGTATGCGCTTCAGGAATCATCAAATTTATCTGCTCAATCTCTGCTCAAAATTTGTTTGCAAAATTCAACAATGCTGGTGATGATGAAGAACCAGTAATCACTTTTCAATGCAATGGGAAACATTCAATTACACCTGCAATGGTAAGAAAATCCCTTCATCTTCTAGAAGTGGCTGCGTATGATGATCTGGTTAGGGATGAACAGATAAAGGAGTTCTTCAGAACAATAGGCTATGGAGGTAGTCTATCAAAGTTGGGAAGTCTAACCAGGCCTAATCTAAGAAAAGAATGGATTTTTTCTTTAATTGCATTACAAGGGCCTTCACAGCCAAATGCACCAATTTTGATGCAATTCTTCAACTGACACAACAAATTGGGTATTCTCTGACCCATAACTTATATTTTAATTTTCCATATTTGATAATTAGATAGATAGCTAGCAAAATAGATGATGATGCACATACAATTTACTTTGCAAGATTTTTATAGCTAATTTTCTCCTATCTATTGCTTGATGTAACTTTTAATAATGATAAGAGTTTAACTAGTTTTTGTATGAATGAAAAAATATTTACTTATCTCTCAAGGAAAGATACAAAGAAAAAGGCTAAAGGTAAATTCTGTAAGTTATTTTAACCCACATGGGTCAAGCTTCTCTTACATCAGAGAATGCCTACCATGTATAGAAGGGATTTCTTGTCAGTGACTGTGAGTCAGAGTTTAACACCTTCTGATTCTAACCCAAGTCACAATCCAATCATTGTGAAACAAACACAATTTCCAACCTCTACAGTCTCTCAAAATACTGAGTTGTAACAAACACTTCTCAACAAGGGCCTAGCAACAAGAGGAAGGGTAAATCAATAAAGGAGTATCCCCCTAAGAAAAAAAATTGATTGATGAACCAACTGATTCTGAGGATAGTAATGAAGGACTGGTTTTTCCAATAAAGAAGGCTTCTGAAATTCCTCCATCTCCATACATGAAGCCATTCACAGTAAATCAAATGCCTGAGATGAAAAAGAAGAAAAAAGATTAGTCAAGGCTGCAGTCTCTGATGCTTTAATCTCTGATCCAGTAATCTCTGATCAACCTCTATCCTCAAACACTGATGAAGCCGTAAAATCTGAAAATCTGATAAACTCTGATGCAGTCTTAAACTCTAAGTCAATATTATCTGAGAATCTGATAAACTCTGATGCCTTGATAAACTCTAATGAGTTGGTACAACCTGAGTTGGCTGGTGATAATGCAACTGTTGGTAATGTTGTTGACGGTGAAGCTGCTGCAGTTCTTATATCTGATTCTCCTATTTCCATACCAAAACAGATTATTAAAGAAATTTCTTATGAAAGAGTTAGGGAGCTGGTAAAAGAAGTAAGGAAGGAGATGGAAGAAAAGAAGTCAAAATCAATTCCAGCTTCTCCTAGTTCTAAAATTTTTTCAAGAAAGAAGAAGAAGCAAGTTTCTTTTGGCCAGGACACACAAGAACCTGCCTCTCAAAGTGAGGCAGCAGTCATTTCTGGGCCAGGCACAAAAGAACCTTCAACACAAAGAGTTGAAGCAGCCACAAATAAAGCAGGTGAAACTAGTAGGAATCAGGGGTACAACCCACAAGAACCTTTAACTCAAAAGGTTGAAACAATTGTTAAGGCCCCTGCCCAACAAGAACCATCCAATCAAAGTTTGGATGCTAGCGCTACTACTTTAAATGAAGATTCTGTTGTTGCTGATGCTGATAAGACAAACTCTGAAACCATTCCATTGGCAATCTCTGATACTATCATGGTGCAACCTTTTTCTACACAGCCAATAGAGACACCATCCACACCAACAAACACTCAAGGTATAAACTCTGACTTTTCTTTAGAATTTGCATTCTCTGATAGTCTAAATTCAGATTTTACCTTTCCTATTTTAACTGTTGGGATGACCATGGATATTCCTAAAAAGGGTACCCATATTCATGTGAATACAAATATCCTTTCTCAACCACCTCTTATTTCTGTAGGACATTGTGTGTTGAGCCTTTCTAGTAAGTCTGAGGTAAAATGTGTAAAAAAAGAATTAATAATGAGAGACAGACATTGGATCTGGCAAAAGGAGAGATAGAATTGAGAAAGAAGTTAGTTACTTCTAGTGAGTAAAATCTAACTATTAAAAGTTATGATATGTGTGATGTGAGAAGTAATGAGATTACTTTAAAAGAAAAGTATGATTTAGGATGTTCTGTTACTTTTACAGGTACTTAGAGTTTATCAGTCACCACAAACTCTAATTTACCAATATCTGATAAAGCTATAAACTCTGATGGGGAGGACACCGACTCTTATAAGACAATATTCTTGGATGAAGAAGTTACAGATCTGTCTGTTCCATATACTCAGAGGTACAACACAAAGAAATGGTCTGTTGATTCTTTTGAAGCACATGAAAGACTAAAGATGGATTATCCTGATTACATGGTAGTTGAAAAGCTTAAAGGTGAAATTGAAGCTGCCTTGGATGAAGAAGGTGTCAAAAGAGATTTAAGCTCAAAAGTAGAACCATCAAATGAAGATCTTCTAAACTCTCACAACAATCCATCTGGGATATGTCTTGGAAATACACAAATGAAGAAATCTCTTGGCCCCATGTTCATTAATTGATCAACAAAGCTGACAAGGAAATAAACTCTAAAGAGATGAAAATAATTCTGAAAGCCACTATTGTGTTCAAGAGACTTCACAATGAAGTTTGTGAATTAAAAGAATCTGTCAACAAGACCACTGCATCTGTTCAAACTGTTGTTACAACATCTCAACATGCTCTGGAATTAAAGCTCAAGAATGTCTCAGCAAAATAGAATGCTTTGGAAGTCAAGGTTGATAATCTTTCCACTACTGTCAATTCTATGCAGAGCATGGTATATACAATTGTTGAGATTCTCACAGTCAGAAAAGGCAATGATGTCAGAAAGGGGGAGAAGGTGTCTATAGAAAAATGCAAGGAGGATGTTGTACAAAAAGATGAGAAACATGATAATGAAGATCAAGGGAGTCATAAGGATGGGAAACAAACTCTAATGCAGCAAAATCTGATTGGACAAACTCTGACAACCTCTCAAAGTCTGATGACATCAAACTCTGTGATAAACTCTGACAAGCAAACTCTGATGGATGCTGACTTAGAATTGGCAAAAAGGCTTGAAGAAGAAGAGAAACCTGAGAAGATTGAAGAACAAAATCTAAAAGATGCAGAACATGCAAGAAAACTTTTTAAAGAAAAAAATTCAGAAATGGATCCAGTTGTTGTAGAAGAAGAATTGAAGAAGTCTGGTACTGAAAATGCTCAAGTCCAGAAGAAAAGAAAGTATGTAAAGTTTTGAAGATGAAGGTGTTGGGTTCCGAGGCATAAAACGCAGCGGATAAACGTAAATATAACAAAAAAAAATCGGAACCCAAACCCAGAATCCATGTATAAGATTGGACAGATTATGGAGAAAACAGAATTATACCTATTCTGGTCTTGACTTTCATGAACTCAACAGAGATCCTAGCTTTCACGAATTGTGTCTTCCTCTCGAAAAACACTTCTATGGTATCCACACGAGCACCTT
>QRFB01007551.1:0-21122 GCA_008931105.1 Oenanthe javanica
TGTTGAAAATCAAGAAAAATTAAACCCAAAGCTGGTCACCATTGTGTAGCTTAGGGATTTTTTTGTTCTCTCTTTTTTTGATGAATTGAAAAGGAAGTTTTGTTTGATATAGTCAAGCTTGGGATTTCTGGCCATTAATAGTACAGAACATCTCAAGAGTTTACATTGAGGGAAAGAAATGGTGACAGCTAATATTTAGCTAGCAATTTAGACTAGTTACTTTACGTCTTTACCAACATGACAACAGTATTTACTTCAAATGGTTCTACGAGCATTGGTGTGTGTGTGTGTGTGTGTGTGTGAAAATATACTTGACAATACAAAGACTATTAGAGACTCGGATTAAATCCAGATAGCAAAACAAAACGACTTTTTAGCTATCATGTAGCTCACCTTTGAGGAGCTGCTGCTACAACTTCCTCCAGTTATTAGGGTCTCAAAGAATGCTGTAAATATGAAAATGTTATATACGATGACACCATAACTACAGAACAAGCACTACTTTGAAGAAAGTCAAAAAATCGTACATGGCACTTTTTGCTTCTTTTTGGCTAATGGCGCATTATTAAGCTTCTTTATAAGACCAAAAACCTCTCTGGAATTCTCATCCTCGGCTGGTGGAATTAAGGTTGCCTGATCCTCCTGGGAATTCGATGTTAAGACAATCACAGCCAAAAAGATTTAAATTGTGGGGACAGATACAGATCAACTTATAAAAACAGCATTTACTAAGTATAACATGTAAACAATAAATTGCAACAGATACAATAGAAAGAGGCGAACACTCACAACTTTTTCAAGCATACGCTGTTTAACAAGTATCTTTTCGGTCTCCTCATCGTCAGATGATACAAAAGGATCTTCTTTATCATCAAACATCTGTGGGATCATTTGTTTTGCTTTTTTTGCATTTATTCGAGCAGTTTTAGCTGGTCCAACATCCTCTTCATCATCACTAGACATTTCATCATCCTCGTCACTTTCTACTTCGACACCAAATAGTGTGTTCTCCTTCACTTTTGGACCACATCCCAGCCTCTGCATAAGATTGTCTGTTCCAGCTGCATCTTGTTGCTCAAGCCACTTCTGATGAAGTTCGTTGCGCCTTTCATTGTCAATTGATTTTTCTTCATACCCAGTGACTATAAGATCATCAAGTTCATCTGAATCTTCATTACCCTCATCTTCATCATTTTCGTGGAAGCGGATGTCATGATCACTGTCATCCTCTTCCTCAGCTTCATCATCAACAAAAGCCTTTGCTGGATCTCCTTTAGGAGAAGAGCATGCATTACCAGGTTTGAACGTTATAGGTTCAAGATTCTCCTTGTCGTCATCCTCTTCATCAGAAGAACTAAATAGATAACATGGCGAAAACTAATTGTAAGACACTATTTAAGATAGAATAATATGTGGCGGTATTATAGACTGCAAGTTTACAACTTTACATGTCAGCTACTTCATAGAGACATCTTGAACAAACAGAAGAGATATTTCATTAGTCATTAAATCAAATTTTCCACCTAAAAACACATATTTTAGAGACGAACAAAAATTCTTTAAACTGTACTTACATGTCATCATCAAGAGGCACGGAGTCAATCTTTAAGTTCATTGTAAGTAACGATGGCGCTAGAACTTCTTCCAGAGGACTACTATGCTGGTTGTCTAGCTGATCATCTTTATTGTCACTTGTTTCAGAATCACCAAAAAGATCCTATCATTTGCATATATGTATGAGGATGTTTAGTCGTGACAATAGAACAAAGCATAAATCCAACTTTCTCCATACAAATAAAAAATTGACCTGGGTATCATCAACTGGAGCTCGAAATGTGGGGGTAGGCTCTTCACTGACAGCCTATATAAAGATTGAATCAGGAATCACTTCATGTTGACAAGAAACATCAAGTTGAAGTAACACTATGAAAATTAAAATACTCTCACACATAACATTTGTATAACTGTATAAATAATAAATTTATCGCTAGACCTCACATTCTATATACACACACACATTACGAAACATTAAAATTTTGAAAACAAAGCCAAGCAAAGGAATTGTATATCCACAAATTAAAGACCAGATATTAATTTTATTTACCATTGGGGACTTCTCAGTTTCAGGACTTGAGTGTGTCCTCAATCCTTTAACTCCAGTCATTGTAGAAGCTTCTAAACTACTCTTTATATCCTCAAAACTTGCATCTATTTTGGCCTCCACTTCAACCTTGTCTGATAAGTTATCTTCTCCTCCACCTCTAGTAGAAATCTTATCTGACTCGGTGTCCACCATAGGCTCTATTAAGGAATCATCATTTTCAGTAGCATAACCACCATTGTTCAAAAGAGACATTCTGCATTCCATAACTCAACAATCATATAACAAGCAAACCAAGCCAATGTACAAGTATACACAGCATAAATAGAAGCTTACTTTTTCGAAACCTCAAGCTTCCTTTGTCTAATCTTCTCCAAAAGCGAGGATATGGGTTTTTGCACAACAGGAACAGGTTTAAATCCCGCCCCACTGGTTTCTATCATAAACAGTCATAGCAAGACATTAATGTGTGTTCGTAGAAAGGAGAGATGGTTGGCATCTCCCCTGACAGGGACAAGAATTTAATGTAATTGTTGTTTTGCATAAAAAAAAGACATTAATGTGTGTAACCTATAATATTACTGAAAAATATCTAATATCATACAGTATAAAATCACAATAAACATATCCCAAAAATCACAGTAATGGCAATACATTGATTAGTTATTCACCAAAAAACACAGTATCGGGTTTAGATAATAGCCTAACAACAATGTTACTTCCCTTCCCGTTCCCTTTTTCATACCCATCCCCCTTATAAACAAAGATCATGGATTCAAACCACATCACCCACCTTGTACATTATTTATATCTAAGACATCTTATTTAACCTACTAAAACGCAAACAATATTATCAAGTACACAAAATTAAGTATAAACCTCGCAATAGTCTTTGAGATTCAGCATGGAGTTGATCTAGATAAGCTTTTCTTTCCTGCAATCAATAACGATAAAAGTTAACAAACTAAACCAGATCACTAAATTCAACTAACAACTAAACAAATCGACATCAAAATATACCTTCTCTTCCCTCCTCTTGTTCGAAGGCTTTTCTTTTAGCTTCGCTTCTTCGGAAGAACCCTTAACTCTCTTCTTCTTCTCTTTCTTCTCACCACATTCTCCTTCACTACTCCGCTTCTTCTCCAACTTCCTATCTTTCGCCTTCTCCACACCTCCACCATTTTCATCGTCGAAATCCAAAACTCTCTTAGTCACTTTAGGCACTTCTCCATCCACATTACTCATCTCCTCTCCATCATCGAAACTCTCACGGGACGAATCATCAAAAACTAGGGTTTTTGAAGACTCCAAATCCTCTAATTTCTCAAAATCAACCCGTGGCAACGAAAAAACACTATCGATTTTCCTCTTTTTATCTTGCGATCCACCTCGACCACTCCTCTTCTTCCTCGTAATCTCAATTTTCAAATCCGCAATCTTTTCCCCTAAATCCTCACTCACAACATCAATTCCATCCTTCTCGACACGACACGGAGACTCAGACATCAATGAACCCTCCGAATCATCAAACTCCACAGCTTTCGAAGCTTCGAGAGCTTCTAATTTCTCAAAATCAACATAAGTAAGCGGAACTGAAGCCAATTCATCGCGAACAGGAGATTGAGACAACAACACATCCTCCTCACCATCTAAAACACTTCTAGAAGCTTCTAGAGCTTCAATTTTAGCAAAATCAACAGATGTAAACAGACCGGGTTCACCGTTAATCGAAGCCGTTTCGTTGCGAACCGGTTTGATTGATTTCTTTTTCAAGCGCTTGAATTTGGGGAGATGAGAGGGGGAATTAGAGGGAGGAGAGAAAGATTGATAATCATCGTCGCTTTCCATTGCTTGATTTTTGTGAGTTTGAGCTAGGGTTTTCAAAATGTAATGGATCGGATCTGTGTTTATGTTTATAAGTGTGTGTGTGTATTTCGAGCGCGGCAAATTTGGGCGCTCAATTTTAATTTTTTTTGTCATGTAAATAATTCAAGATTTCTAGTAAAAAAAAAAGTTATTTTATGAGTAAAGTGCACTTCGTGTACTTTTTGTGTCAGACCACTTTAGATAGTAATTTTCTAAAACTACCACTTTAGGTATTAACATTTAAATTTTGTTATAAAATGTGTATCCCGTCACTTGCAGGCACATTTATGTGCTTCCAAATTTAACACAGAATTGACGGGGATACATATTTTGTAACAAAATTTAAATGTTAGTACCTAAAGTGGTAGTTTTAGAAGGTCAGTATCTAAAGTGGTTTGACACAAAAAGTACAGGTACACGAAATGCACTTTACTCTTATTTTATTAATAAAGTGTATCATCTAATTAAAAAACACGTAAAGATGTCTCTGAAAATTTAGATAATAAAATTTTAATATCTAAAAACAGAACACTGTCACTAGGGGTGCCCATGGGTTCTGTAACCCAACATAACCGACCCGAAATTTGGTCGACCCAACCCGAAAAAAATTAAAATCGAGAATATATTGGGTTAATAATAATTAAACCTGAATTTTATGGGTTGGGTAAGGTTTTTGATTGTTTTGGGTCAACCTAACCCGAAAGGTAATATGGGTTGGGCTGTTAAATATTATAAGATTAGGCTCTGGACTGCGTTAATACTTGGTAATAGATAGACATATAGTCATATATGATTAAAAGTAAAAAACCCTAACAAAATTTATAAAGCGAGCAAACTAGCGGAGTCGGAGAGTGAAGATCGATATTCATATCTTTGCTTCTTCGATTTTCATCGATCAATCAAGGTATATTAATATCACTTTCCTTTTTCAGTTCTTTGTATATATATACACACCCTTTTCACATATTGTTATTGAAATAATGGAGAATCTTGTTTGCTCAACACCAAACAACACCCATATACCCACCCCAAACACCATTCTGATACCCACCCCAAATCCAGCCCCAAACACTACACCTCCTATTGAACTCAAGTCACTAAAAAAGAAGGTAACGATGACCCACTCACATCAAAGAAAAAACCAACAAGAATTTCTAATGTGTGGGATCATTATACCAAAGTGAAAGGAGGAAATCCAAAAGATCCTAGATGCACATGTAAAACTTAACACTATGTCTTTTGTTTGAATTCTAAAATTTGAATGTACTAAGCAAGTATTATACTGGAAGTCCATACTCCAGATCTTTATATTGTGTTTTAAACTTTAAAGTGCACTTTCATTTTTTGAAATATTTTTTATGTATACAACCCGACCAATCCGACCCAATATATAGTTAACAAGGTTGGGTTTTTCTAGATATTTTTTTATAACGGGTTTGAAATTTATAAAACTGAAGTAATTGGGTTGGGTTAATTAACTACCCCTAACCCGACCGACCCGACCCGTGGGCACCCCTACCTGTTACAGAAAAAACAATTAATATCTATCTGAACATGATGGAAAAGAAAAAAAAACATAACTTTTAAATAATTCAAAAGCGATCCCTTTGGTTAGATACCTAATAATAACATATAAAAATATCTATAAAAATAACTAATTAAGCATTTTTAACTGGCATAAGATCATCTTAAACGAAATATAACATTAAAATAAATGGTCAAAAGCCATCAATTATGGCACCACCCACAAAGACACAAAAATTATCATACGTGGCACTACAGTTGATAAAATGAGTAATGTAATATATATTTACTTAAAATATTTATTCAAAAAATTCAATTTAATCAGTTATCACATTTAAAAAAACTGATTATTAATAGCCATAAATACAACTTCAATCTTGGAGTAACTAAATATCACTTCCAGATAATAGAATTAATAATTTGCATAAAAAATAATAAATAAAATTAAATTTGTCATCCAGAATTAGGAACTAAAAAAATAAAAGTTGATCACGAGTCACCAAAATAAAATGGAGAATTTTATAACCCAATCGAATAACATATAATTAAAAATCGTAACAAGATTGTGTGATTTACTATAATTATGTAATATACAAATAGTAATTAAATAATTTCAATAAATCAATTACAACAGAAGAATATGATCAATGGACCAAGAATATGAACATGAATATTCTACAATGACTATATTAAAAAAAATTATATCAGTGTATCAAAAATGACATTTGTTTCACAAAAACAAGATTACCAATAAGACAAAAACCGAATCAAGCCGATCAAAATATAGCATTAAACTAACCATCATCTCTTATGCTCATTCCTTTTTAAAAAATAGTAACAGATTTCAAATAATTATAAGTCTCAATTACGGAATCAACTCCATATTTTTAATAGTGCAATAATCAAATAATTAAAATTTAAAAATCATAGTTGCTGATTTAGGTGTCTCTATACATGGTCTTACCTATTTTCTTTCAAAAATTAATAAAAAAATCATTTGCACATATCTCAAATTATTCATAGCAAATAGTAATTGATAGGTCTCAAATAATGGGCAGTAATGACGTAATTAAAATAGAAGGGGGAGTTGAATAACTTACATATTGTTAACCAAATATATAAACCCCCTTAGTCAGTCCCCAAGCACCTCACTGGTCTCGAGATTTTGATACTTAAACACAATACTTAGTATATGTGGAAAAACCTTTACAACATAAAAATATTTATCTTGAAACGTAACTTTCCATTACTTTTTCAAAATAATTGTGCAAAAACCTACAAGACTTGTCTCAGACAATAACTCTCCGCTATCTCCTCAAAGTCATTGCAGCCCTTGGTGTAGTATTTGTACTTCTAACAAATTACGGTTTTGGTTCTTAGATCGGGTCTTGGGTCTTTCCTTTTTCTCGCCGTTACAATACTTAAGGTTTGGGTCTTATAATAATTATCACATCGCGTCACTTCACCTCACGTAAATGTAGAATGTAATATCTATAAATATACCTTTGAAACAAATAAAGAGTTTTAATCTAGAATATTACGGTTCTAGATCGATGGAGCAACAATAATATTCTAACAAGTCTAACAAGTAAGAATATTAATGTAACAATCTACATAAGTTATATTTAAAGCAATCAAGCAATAAATACGAATATAACTTAAGTACAAATTAGAATATTAATATATATGGCAGAATATAAATTTAATGGTCTAATATATATATATATATATATATATATATATATATATATATATATATATATATATATATATATATATATATATATATATATANATATATATATATATATATATATATATATATATATATATATATATATATATATATATATATATATATATATATATATATATATATATTACTCAAGTACAACTTCTTAAGTCAAGGATATCTCGATTTGTACGGAAGTTGTTGCGTGAATTATAGATAGTACCAAATTGGTACAATATATTCTATATGATTATATATGAATATATTCTATATGACTATTAATAACCGCTCCTTTTGCGAGATAGTTAAACGTTAATCTTAAATTACTTGCACTTTGGAGACTTCGAAGGTTATTAATAGGCTAGTTAAACTTTGATCTAGAACTTGTTAACGAAAAATACATTATGCACGAAAAATTACTAAACAAGTTTTAATTAACTAAGAGGTCAATTTTTAAATACTTGTTTAAATTAATTCAAATTATAATATAAGTTTAGGACCTTTTTACACAAACCACTAAAAAGTGTGTGTGCTTGTGTGTGTAAAAAAAAGATCAATAACTAAGGAAGTAAAGATGGGAATATTAAACTAAACAGTAAAAAGTATAAGTCTAAATTCAAACTTCTTTTTTAGGGATTTTTATTGCGGATGTTAAAATTAGAAGCACTTGGCCGATTAAGATTCGAATAATAAGTCTTAAAATTTTCTCTTTAATTAAAAGGCTAAAGCTTCAAAAAATCACCAAACGTTGGACGGAAAAATTCACCGAAATTTCGATCGAAAAAATTATGAATATCAGATTTTTCTCGTATCAAAAGGGATCAAATATTTAGGACAAGTAGAAGGATATATGAGACCTTTTTGTTTTACAAAAAGTTGTTACAAGTTTGCCGGAAAAATTCGTCGGAATTTCGATCGAAAAAATCGAGATGACCAGATTTTTCTAATACGAAATAGAATGAATATTCTAGTCTACTAGAGGGCTAGATGGAGCCCTTTTAGAAAGTTAGAATCAAATTAGAAGTGCTTGGTTTTCAACCTTTTGCATAGATCTACAATTTTTTTAACCAAATAAATTTGTTAAAAACCAAATGGGTTTGAGGATTTGTAGTATCTTTATAAAAGACATGTTCACAAAACTTGAAGAAAATTTAAAGAATTATAAGTAAAAAATGAATACTTCTTTGTTACACCAACAAATAACCAAAAGTTTTGCAAGAAAAATTTGCCAGAGTTTTGATCGGAAAATCCGAAAACAGTTTTTTCTTCCCTTTTTAAGGGCAAATGGATTTTAATGGAGATGAACTAAGACGTTTAAGCTTGGTGTTGAAGAGAAATCAAAGATGGAAAGCTAATTTAGAAATTATAACCCTCTGTTAAAAAACTTGAAAGTTATAGAACAAAATGTTAGAAAATGGAAAGTTTAAGGCATATTTTATATATGTTATTGATGTAATTTCAGGAAATTAACTAATGGAAGTTGTTCATTGCTATAAGGACTTAAACTTTCACGTTAGATCTAAAACACTTTCTTAGTGGAATCCATAAAAAATTGAGTTGAAGTTACTTGCTTGACATGGATTATGTGGCCTTGTCCCACATTGAATTTGTAAATGAAAGATAATGAGTTTATATATCATCTTGTATTAGTATTGTATACAACTACTAGTGTAAGTGGAATGCTTATGTCACATGATGTTATTGAATACTATATATCTTTTAATTGCAAGTTTATTTGATTTATTATATTGATTATTTAATATTAATATTAAATATATTGAGTAGGGATTATTTCAATAATCAGACTCTAAATATATATTACAATATTAATATTACTTAATATGAATAATATAAATAACAAATGAAACTCACTTCTTTGTAAACTTTATTTCTTTGAAAAACTCTATATCTCACATCGAGTATAATAAGAGAAGAGAAACTCAAAAACTTATATATTGATGTGTGACATCTAGTTGTGGAGTGCATCTTACTTGTACCTTGCATACAATAAAAAATGCATAGGTTATCGGGCAAATTGAGGCGTGTCTCTTTCTCCTACCTCGCATACATAAAAAATTGCATAGGTTTTTGGGCGAACTGAGGTGCTAGTCACTGTTGAGTGCTACGTATCTATGGACGAAGTACTTTGTGCTGTTTTATCCTGGAAGTGAAATTACTGCAATCCAACACAGCATAGTGGGGCAACCTAAAATGAGTTATAAGATATAAGTATTCTAGAAAAGAATCTAGAGAGAAGGATGACAAAATATTTATTCAAAATAATGATACTAGCTTTGCAACATGAGAAGTGTTTGGGCTTTCTTGGTGTAGGAAAATGTGGGTTTGGGGGGTTGTATTTTTAGGAAAAAATTGGGGGATGGGGGAATGAATGGTGGGGAATGTGTAACACCCGTGAAATTTAAGGTACAATAAAAATTTTTATTTTGAATATTGGTGTAGAGATTAAATTTTTATAAATATTATGGGATTTCAAATTGAGATTTTACTTTGAGATTTAATGTTGAGAATATTATTTTGATTGTAGATTTATTTTAATAAAATCCCAAGGTGCTACTAAAATATTTATTTAAATTCAAAAAATGGAGATTTAAAATATTTTTCGGGGAGAGATAATACTAGATTTTATCTACTATATATATATATATATTAGCAAGTGATTTATTTTGGAGAATAAATTATGAGATTTAAAGAGAGAGATTAATCAAAATATTCTAGTGGTGGTATTTAATTATTAAAAATACCCAAGTGACCTCTAGATATTTATGTGATAATATAAATGAGATTTATTTTTAGAAATGAGTTTTTGAGGATTATTTAATTTGAGGAAAAAGGGAGAATTGTCCCATTTATAATTTTGAGTGGACTTTTAATTGGGTCGAAGTATTAGTATTGTTTTGGTTTATACTTGGGCCAACCTAATTAGCTTTTAATTATTTATTTAGTAGCCCAAAAACCATGTAATGATATAAATATAATTTAGTTGATTAAAAATCATTTTAGTTGGTCATCACTTTTCCACAAAATAGAGAGAAAAGCACCATTTAAGAGAGAGGAAGTAAACTTGAGATTTCTAAGTTGGATCAAACCAAGGTTGATCATACATGCAAGAGTATATTCGAGATCTACGGAACGAGCTCTACGCAACGATATAAAAATTGTGAAGTTTGGAGAAGGTCCAAGAATCGAGTCTAGTGGATTAAAGCTTCGGAAATTGGATTTTTGATTACGAAAAGGTATAATCTCTCTCATAAGCTTTATACCTATTTGATTTAGTGCTTATCATATTATTTGGCTTTGCATGTCAAATTTATTATTTATTTTTCGGAAGTTGAGATTATTTGGATTAAATGGGTTGAGATAATAAATGATTATTATGGGTGCGAGATTAAATAATTAGTTGGGAAGGAATCTGATTTTTATTTATTTATTAATTTAATTGGAGTAATAATTTTGGGAATAATAAGTAAAGTGTTGTTTTTGGATTTTAGTGAATTGGGTTTTTATTTATTTATTTGAGTTGATTAAATTGGGGTTTTTAATTGTTTGGACGAAGATTAAAAGAGAGAATTATTGGATATATTTAAATTGGATTAAACCATGAGTTGGTATTTCTTTTATGAGATTAATATTTAAAGGAATACATTTGGATTAATATTATTTGAGGACATGTGTGCCTTTAAATTGAGAATTATTTAAAGGATTTGAGATGTGAACAAGATGTTGATTATTTTAAAAGATAGGAATTACCAATTTTTAATAAATTGGTAATAATCGGATTTATTATTTATTTAATGAAAATAGAACGAGATATCGAGAATAGAATAGAATGAGTTTTATTTAAGAATGTTGAGACAAAAGAGAGATTAAATTGGTGACTAATATTTTATTTGGATATTTAAATCCAAATAAGTATAAGTTGATTAAAGAGTTATTATTTTTGTGAAAAGGTAAATTAGAGTAGCTGTTTGATTAAATTCTGAGTCAGAACTGCATTTTATTTATAAGCTTAGTTCGACGGACCTGAGGTAAGTTCACTGCTATCTTTACTCTTGAGATTTTGAGTAATTTAATTGAGCATGTCTCATAAAAGTGAAAGGAGATTTGATTTGATTTTATTGATTATCTTATTCTGATTTCAACTCAAAGTTTCGGATTTACTTTCATTCTGAGAATTATTCTGTATTGGGAATTATCTACTTTGTGACATGTTGTGCACACTTGCTTTATTGTGAATACCCAAATTTTGAGACACTTGTTTTATTCTTTATAATATAGTATCCAAATTACTGATCCTGTCCTACATTTTAAATTAGTATTATTTCATTTTATTTTAAAAAACATAGTGCATCGTCTAAACTTGCAACATGTTCATCCATGATTTCAATATTGATAGAGTTTATATTAAAATTAAAATTATGACCAATAATTTAGGTAAATAAAAGATATTAGACTATCACAAATTATAACTTAGTATATTTATTTAGTACCCCTTCATCCGTAAAACTAAAACAGACGTATCTAAAATGATCCAAAATTGAATGTATCTCTTTCACGGGTTCAAGATCCTAAACAACTCTCATGATATTTATGGAATGCGGAATTAATCAAAAATAAAGTATTATAATTTTTATTGGAAACTAAGTTGTAAATATTAAAAAAAATACATTAAAATCACCTATAGAATTAGACGGAGGCACATCTCGTACTTCAGAATTTACAATTTCATATACGTCTCCAAGTTCAATTAATTCAAATTTATGCATTGGTATCAAAATGTTATTATCAAATACATGTTGCACAGTGGTTACATATGTAAAGTTGATGCACATCACCAAAGAAACTGGCCTCAAGATTTCATTTATTTTTTTAACGATAAAATTAGACCGCACATATAAATTCCCTTCAAATAGAACATTTACAAATGCATTTCATATATCCGGACAAATAAAATCATGAATATGATAATTCTGTAAAATAATAAGATATAATATTAATATCAATTATAATGAATAATCTTTCGATAAATTTATTGCATGTACATATATTAAATGATTTATGTAAATCATACCTCCGCATCAAGAATGATAAGATTAAATCCATCGAGAGCATTTTCATCATTTGAAGTTGAAGACCACATTCTTGTTATACGAATTTGTACTCGCCAGTTTATCCGTGTTTGATCAAGCACTTCTAACTTATCAAAATATGTTATTTTAAATACCAAAACTAAAAAAATTGTATATAACGACAACATGAAGTTATGAATACTTATGAACAAAAATTATGTAAAAATTGACTCGTAAGTTTAGAATAAGCTATGAAAACAGCGTATGAAGATTTATGTTTTATGATTGAACATATAATTACGTGAAGAGTTGGATATATATAGATAATGTGAAGCCTTTGATCTATTACTTGACAATAAAATGAAAAATTTTAATTAAAAAAATCCCAATAATTTCAATTTCTTTTGATACTCATATTAATAATAAGTTATTTTTTAATTAAAAATTATTATTTTTTGATTTAAAAAAAAATCAAAAGTTTTTATTTAGAAAAGGGTTTGATGTGCCTGAGGATGACCTAGGTAGCACCCTGAAGTAAGAACATTTTATAATACAAATATAATGGAATTTATGTAAATGTATAGGGAAGAATTTAATATTTACAAAAATCTCATTCAAAATTTATACTAGAAACTGATATAAACTTAAGTTACATCCTGAGGTCTTCCTCAGTGCCAATTTTCTCTTTAGAAAAAATCCAAAAAATTAGGGGTTGTTTACTTGTACAAAAGTTTTCCAGTTTTCTTTTTCTAAAATTTTTAAAATCTCCTTAATTTTTCATTTCTTAGAAAACTGATAAAAACTGAGAAAAATGTGTTCCAAAGATAAAAAGTAAAATATGATTAGTTTTCTATTTTTCTGAATTCATAACTTTTATACATACTTTTACATTAACATGTAATTAATAATTATGCATAACATTTTAAATTTCATAACCTTTGTTCATAGATTTTATCAAATTTTATATTTTTACATGTTTATATAATAAAAAGTAATTAATTATTATTTTAGAAAAAAATTAACAAACTGAGATTCATTATTTTTTGTAAAAATAATTATCTACAAAATAGGAAAGATATGTAAATTATTAGTTTTAATTTAGCCTTTCAAAAATATTAGCTTTATTTTAATAAATTTAGCTAGAGTTAGTTAGTAAGCATTAATTTTATGTACGTTGTTGTATCAAAGTAATAAACATGTGTCAGTGTTATAGTGTAATTTATATATCATAATATTACTACTTATATTAATTAGTGTATTAAATTATATATATATTTTTAACAAATCTTGTTGTGATTATATTATTCCAAAGTTCAATACAATAAATATTTAGTAAATATAATTTAAGTTTAGTTAAAAATATATATAAATCTAACAAATATATACAAATTGTTATAATCTTTATCTTTAATTTACCTTAAACAATGAAACTAAAAAATAAAAATATGTTAGTTTATATGTTATATGTTATGTTGTTTATCTTTTTATTGGATATGTTTATCATTTTAAAATGATAATTTTTAGTATAAATGCATTTTGATATATATATAATATATGTATAAATACAATAAAAAGTGAAAATATATGTTTGCTCAGGTTCGAAGGGTGTATCTCTGGTACAATTTTATAGTGTATTCTAGTTTTCTAAATTTAGAAAAAAATAAAAAGTTGTTTTCAATAATTTAGAAAACTGTGTTTTCCAGTTTTCCATTTAAAAAATACCTAATTTGAACGTGTTTTCACCTTTTTCCATTTTCTTAGAAAAAATTTCTAGAAAATTGCTGAAATAAACAAGCTCTTAATTTGTTATAATACTCGTATCTAAAAAAAAAGTTAATTATAAGGGGTCGTTTGGTTTGCGGAGTAGTATGGTGTTGAAATCAGGTTAAGAATATATGTGTTTGAGGTATTATTTCTGATATCATGTGTTTGGCTGAATGTTGAAATGAATATATTTGATTTAATAAATTTTGAGTTATTAATTATAATTAATTTATTATTTTAATGTATTTTTGTATCATTAATTTATTTAATATTAAATATTTACATTTAATTTTTAAATAGAGATGAAAATATTAAAATAAAATGATTCCTCGTATCCTGATATCAAATACTCATACATTTGATGTATGAGTTTTAAATCATATTTTTTCTGAACTAAATATCATATATGAGTTTGAAATGAACGAAATTTTTAATTGATTCCAAACAAACGATCCTAAGTTACAAATAACCTAGAAAAATTCCCCGCGTTGTTAAATTACGAAACCCTAGTTCCCGCCAATGTAAAATGCGCCTCAGCCGCGAAATCAAATCTCTCTCTCTCTCTCTCTCTCTCATATTTGAAAAACTTATCTAATCAGCATTTAGTTATTCACACCTTTCATCTCAGCTCAAAGCTACTCACCTAATATATATGTTTTTTTTGTGCGTGTGTTGTCTTCAGATCGAGGGTTTCATAACAGGTCAGTACACTCTCAATTTATCTTTAATTCTTATGTTTATTCCAAGTACATTAATCATGTTTAATTCGATTCTCAATTTGTCATTTCGATTGTATAGAAGTGCGTGTTAATTGGGGGCTTGAGCTTGCATTTGCGATTCAATTAGGGGGATTTCTTGTTAATCTATATTTTCGATTAATTAGTATGTGCGATGTTAAATCTAGTGATGTTTACGGTTTATTTGTTTGTGATTATGCTAGTATTGATTGTGGAGTCGTGGTTGGAAACTTGACTTGATAAAGAGTGCTTAGCTTACGTAATTTGCTTTTACGAGAATAATGAGATCCTCTCTCGAAGCGAATTGTACTTGTCGGTGGTGGAATCTTGTTGATTTTTATTTTCTTTTGTATGCTAGGGAGGGGTAGTAAGCATTCCGATTATGCCTTTTGATAAGTGTATATTGCTATGTTTGAAATATTTATTAAACGATAGATGATAGTTGATACATGAGGTGAGGCCAACAGACACATTTTGTATAAAAAATGCATGCTTGATGATATTGGTTTATGTTGCAAAGTGATGAAATGATGCTAACATTTTTTTCTTCGGCTTAGCTAACCAGATTCTGAAAAAGCAATCTTGATATATGTGGTGCAGTCCTTTTGTCACTGTAAGCTGTTGGAGATATACAAGTTCAAATCGAGATAATGAGGTTGCAACATTGTAGCACTTTGCACTACATTAATGCCATCAAGGGCGGTTCAGTAAGTAAGGTTCTAAATGTGAATTCTCGCAGAAAGCCAAGTCTCGTGTTCAAGAGTTTGAAAGATATTTATGAGGATGAATGTTCAAGACATCTTCACGAGCCATCAAAATTTGGATTGCAAGATGGGTGTGAAAATTGGGAAGTTGAGCATATTATTGAAAACCCATGTCTGGCAGAAAGAATAACAAAGCAAAGTGATCAAGAATTCACTGTTTCTGATTGCAGTGACAGTAGTGATGAGATAGTAACTGATTTAGATGATCTTTCATTTGGGGAAATCACTCTGAAGGAACTAAGGAAGACATGCAAATCAAAGAAAAGGAAGATGTCAAATTTTGTTTGTTTAAGTCCCAATTTTCAGCAAGAAGAAGATGATTGTGATCTCACGACACCACTCAGCAGTTGGAATANGGTTTTTATTTATTTATTTGAGTTGATTAAATTGGGGTTTTTAATTGTTTGGACGAAGATTAAAAGAGAGAATTATTGGATATATTTAAATTGGATTAAACCATGAGTTGGTATTTCTTTTATGAGATTAATATTTAAAGGAATACATTTGGATTAATATTATTTGAGGACATGTGTGCCTTTAAATTGAGAATTATTTAAAGGATTTGAGATGTGAACAAGATGTTGATTATTTTAAAAGATAGGAATTACCAATTTTTAATAAATTGGTAATAATCGGATTTATTATTTATTTAATGAAAATAGAACGAGATATCGAGAATAGAATAGAATGAGTTTTATTTAAGAATGTTGAGACAAAAGAGAGATTAAATTGGTGACTAATATTTTATTTGGATATTTAAATCCAAATAAGTATAAGTTGATTAAAGAGTTATTATTTTTGTGAAAAGGTAAATTAGAGTAGCTGTTTGATTAAATTCTGAGTCAGAACTGCATTTTATTTATAAGCTTAGTTCGACGGACCTGAGGTAAGTTCACTGCTATCTTTACTCTTGAGATTTTGAGTAATTTAATTGAGCATGTCTCATAAAAGTGAAAGGAGATTTGATTTGATTTTATTGATTATCTTATTCTGATTTCAACTCAAAGTTTCGGATTTACTTTCATTCTGAGAATTATTCTGTATTGGGAATTATCTACTTTGTGACATGTTGTGCACACTTGCTTTATTGTGAATACCCAAATTTTGAGACACTTGTTTTATTCTTTATAATATAGTATCCAAATTACTGATCCTGTCCTACATTTTAAATTAGTATTATTTCATTTTATTTTAAAAAACATAGTGCATCGTCTAAACTTGCAACATGTTCATCCATGATTTCAATATTGATAGAGTTTATATTAAAATTAAAATTATGACCAATAATTTAGGTAAATAAAAGATATTAGACTATCACAAATTATAACTTAGTATATTTATTTAGTACCCCTTCATCCGTAAAACTAAAACAGACGTATCTAAAATGATCCAAAATTGAATGTATCTCTTTCACGGGTTCAAGATCCTAAACAACTCTCATGATATTTATGGAATGCGGAATTAATCAAAAATAAAGTATTATAATTTTTATTGGAAACTAAGTTGTAAATATTAAAAAAAATACATTAAAATCACCTATAGAATTAGACGGAGGCACATCTCGTACTTCAGAATTTACAATTTCATATACGTCTCCAAGTTCAATTAATTCAAATTTATGCATTGGTATCAAAATGTTATTATCAAATACATGTTGCACAGTGGTTACATATGTAAAGTTGATGCACATCACCAAAGAAACTGGCCTCAAGATTTCATTTATTTTTTTAACGATAAAATTAGACCGCACATATAAATTCCCTTCAAATAGAACATTTACAAATGCATTTCATATATCCGGACAAATAAAATCATGAATATGATAATTCTGTAAAATAATAAGATATAATATTAATATCAATTATAATGAATAATCTTTCGATAAATTTATTGCATGTACATATATTAAATGATTTATGTAAATCATACCTCCGCATCAAGAATGATAAGATTAAATCCATCGAGAGCATTTTCATCATTTGAAGTTGAAGACCACATTCTTGTTATACGAATTTGTACTCGCCAGTTTATCCGTGTTTGATCAAGCACTTCTAACTTATCAAAATATGTTATTTTAAATACCAAAACTAAAAAAATTGTATATAACGACAACATGAAGTTATGAATACTTATGAACAAAAATTATGTAAAAATTGACTCGTAAGTTTAGAATAAGCTATGAAAACAGCGTATGAAGATTTATGTTTTATGATTGAACATATAATTACGTGAAGAGTTGGATATATATAGATAATGTGAAGCCTTTGATCTATTACTTGACAATAAAATGAAAAATTTTAATTAAAAAAATCCCAATAATTTCAATTTCTTTTGATACTCATATTAATAATAAGTTATTTTTTAATTAAAAATTATTATTTTTTGATTTAAAAAAAAATCAAAAGTTTTTATTTAGAAAAGGGTTTGATGTGCCTGAGGATGACCTAGGTAGCACCCTGAAGTAAGAACATTTTATAATACAAATATAATGGAATTTATGTAAATGTATAGGGAAGAATTTAATATTTACAAAAATCTCATTCAAAATTTATACTAGAAACTGATATAAACTTAAGTTACATCCTGAGGTCTTCCTCAGTGCCAATTTTCTCTTTAGAAAAAATCCAAAAAATTAGGGGTTGTTTACTTGTACAAAAGTTTTCCAGTTTTCTTTTTCTAAAATTTTTAAAATCTCCTTAATTTTTCATTTCTTAGAAAACTGATAAAAACTGAGAAAAATGTGTTCCAAAGATAAAAAGTAAAATATGATTAGTTTTCTATTTTTCTGAATTCATAACTTTTATACATACTTTTACATTAACATGTAATTAATAATTATGCATAACATTTTAAATTTCATAACCTTTGTTCATAGATTTTATCAAATTTTATATTTTTACATGTTTATATAATAAAAAGTAATTAATTATTATTTTAGAAAAAAATTAACAAACTGAGATTCATTATTTTTTGTAAAAATAATTATCTACAAAATAGGAAAGATATGTAAATTATTAGTTTTAATTTAGCCTTTCAAAAATATTAGCTTTATTTTAATAAATTTAGCTAGAGTTAGTTAGTAAGCATTAATTTTATGTACGTTGTTGTATCAAAGTAATAAACATGTGTCAGTGTTATAGTGTAATTTATATATCATAATATTACTACTTATATTAATTAGTGTATTAAATTATATATATATTTTTAACAAATCTTGTTGTGATTATATTATTCCAAAGTTCAATACAATAAATATTTAGTAAATATAATTTAAGTTTAGTTAAAAATATATATAAATCTAACAAATATATACAAATTGTTATAATCTTTATCTTTAATTTACCTTAAACAATGAAACTAAAAAATAAAAATATGTTAGTTTATATGTTATATGTTATGTTGTTTATCTTTTTATTGGATATGTTTATCATTTTAAAATGATAATTTTTAGTATAAATGCATTTTGATATATATATAATATATGTATAAATACAATAAAAAGTGAAAATATATGTTTGCTCAGGTTCGAAGGGTGTATCTCTGGTACAATTTTATAGTGTATTCTAGTTTTCTAAATTTAGAAAAAAATAAAAAGTTGTTTTCAATAATTTAGAAAACTGTGTTTTCCAGTTTTCCATTTAAAAAATACCTAATTTGAACGTGTTTTCACCTTTTTCCATTTTCTTAGAAAAAATTTCTAGAAAATTGCTGAAATAAACAAGCTCTTAATTTGTTATAATACTCGTATCTAAAAAAAAAGTTAATTATAAGGGGTCGTTTGGTTTGCGGAGTAGTATGGTGTTGAAATCAGGTTAAGAATATATGTGTTTGAGGTATTATTTCTGATATCATGTGTTTGGCTGAATGTTGAAATGAATATATTTGATTTAATAAATTTTGAGTTATTAATTATAATTAATTTATTATTTTAATGTATTTTTGTATCATTAATTTATTTAATATTAAATATTTACATTTAATTTTTAAATAGAGATGAAAATATTAAAATAAAATGATTCCTCGTATCCTGATATCAAATACTCATACATTTGATGTATGAGTTTTAAATCATATTTTTTCTGAACTAAATATCATATATGAGTTTGAAATGAACGAAATTTTTAATTGATTCCAAACAAACGATCCTAAGTTACAAATAACCTAGAAAAATTCCCCGCGTTGTTAAATTACGAAACCCTAGTTCCCGCCAATGTAAAATGCGCCTCAGCCGCGAAATCAAATCTCTCTCTCTCTCTCTCTCTCTCATATTTGAAAAACTTATCTAATCAGCATTTAGTTATTCACACCTTTCATCTCAGCTCAAAGCTACTCACCTAATATATATGTTTTTTTTGTGCGTGTGTTGTCTTCAGATCGAGGGTTTCATTACAGGTCAGTACACTCTCAATTTATCTTTAATTCTTATGTTTATTCCAAGTACATTAATCATGTTTAATTCGATTCTCAATTTGTCATTTCGATTGTATAGAAGTGCGTGTTAATTGGGGGCTTGAGCTTGCATTTGCGATTCAATTAGGGGGATTTCTTGTTAATCTATATTTTCGATTAATTAGTATGTGCGATGTTAAATCTAGTGATGTTTACGGTTTATTTGTTTGTGATTATGCTAGTATTGATTGTGGAGTCGTGGTTGGAAACTTGACTTGATAAAGAGTGCTTAGCTTACGTAATTTGCTTTTACGAGAATAATGAGATCCTCTCTCGAAGCGAATTGTACTTGTCGGTGGTGGAATCTTGTTGATTTTTATTTTCTTTTGTATGCTAGGGAGGGGTAGTAAGCATTCCGATTATGCCTTTTGATAAGTGTATATTGCTATGTTTGAAATATTTATTAAACGATAGATGATAGTTGATACATGAGGTGAGGCCAACAGACACATTTTGTATAAAAAATGCATGCTTGATGATATTGGTTTATGTTGCAAAGTGATGAAATGATGCTAACATTTTTTTCTTCGGCTTAGCTAACCAGATTCTGAAAAAGCAATCTTGATATATGTGGTGCAGTCCTTTTGTCACTGTAAGCTGTTGGAGATATACAAGTTCAAATCGAGATAATGAGGTTGCAACATTGTAGCACTTTGCACTACATTAATGCCATCAAGGGCGGTTCAGTAAGTAAGGTTCTAAATGTGAATTCTCGCAGAAAGCCAAGTCTCGTGTTCAAGAGTTTGAAAGATATTTATGAGGATGAATGTTCAAGACATCTTCACGAGCCATCAAAATTTGGATTGCAAGATGGGTGTGAAAATTGGGAAGTTGAGCATATTATTGAAAACCCATGTCTGGCAGAAAGAATAACAAAGCAAAGTGATCAAGAATTCACTGTTTCTGATTGCAGTGACAGTAGTGATGAGATAGTAACTGATTTAGATGATCTTTCATTTGGGGAAATCACTCTGAAGGAACTAAGGAAGACATGCAAATCAAAGAAAAGGAAGATGTCAAATTTTGTTTGTTTAAGTCCCAATTTTCAGCAAGAAGAAGATGATTGTGATCTCACGACACCACTCAGCAGTTGGAATA
>QRFB01007551.1:21894-34949 GCA_008931105.1 Oenanthe javanica
TGTACTTGTCGGTGGTGGAATCTTGTTGATTTTTATTTTCTTTTGTATGCTAGGGAGGGGTAGTAAGCATTCCGATTATGCCTTTTGATAAGTGTATATTGCTATGTTTGAAATATTTATTAAACGATAGATGATAGTTGATACATGAGGTGAGGCCAACAGACACATTTTGTATAAAAAATGCATGCTTGATGATATTGGTTTATGTTGCAAAGTGATGAAATGATGCTAACATTTTTTTCTTCGGCTTAGCTAACCAGATTCTGAAAAAGCAATCTTGATATATGTGGTGCAGTCCTTTTGTCACTGTAAGCTGTTGGAGATATACAAGTTCAAATCGAGATAATGAGGTTGCAACATTGTAGCACTTTGCACTACATTAATGCCATCAAGGGCGGTTCAGTAAGTAAGGTTCTAAATGTGAATTCTCGCAGAAAGCCAAGTCTCGTGTTCAAGAGTTTGAAAGATATTTATGAGGATGAATGTTCAAGACATCTGCACGAGCCATCAAAATTTGGATTGCAAGATGGGTGTGAAAATTGGGAAGTTGAGCATATTATTGAAAACCCATGTCTGGCAGAAAGAATAACAAAGCAAAGTGATCAAGAATTCACTGTTTCTGATTGCAGTGACAGTAGTGATGAGATAGTAACTGATTTAGATGATCTTTCATTTGGGGAAATCACTCTGAAGGAACTAAGGAAGACATGCAAATCAAAGAAAAGGAAGATGTCAAATTTTGTTTGTTTAAGTCCCAATTTTCAGCAAGAAGAAGATGATTGTGATCTCACGACACCACTCAGCAGTTGGAATACAAAACTCTCAAAAAGTGCAAAGTCTACAATGAAGCGTGTCAGGAGAATTGGCTCTGCAATTTCAGAACATGATTGTTCATTTACAACTGATCAAATTCTGGGCCCTCCATGTTCCCAACAATCAAGCAATGCTAATTTTGCGCCTATGACCATAAAAGTTGAGGTTTCGCCAGATTGTTGCTCTGAAATCCAGATTGTGAGTTTTGCAGATGAAGCAACTGATGGTTCCTCCAGTTCTGATGAGCAAGTTAACTTATCTGACATGGACTCCTCTAAGCTCTTTTGGACTGGTGATACTGCCCTAGAGAACAAGGAAACCATATCATTAGTTGGACAACTTGATACAACTGTTAATACATTATCTTTTAGTCACTTAGATGATGATTTTACGCCTCTCTCTTTTCTCCCTCCACCAAGTGTGAAGACTGCGGGGTTAAGTTCTACGGAGACTTTTCAACATTCTCCTGTTTCTTGTGTATTAGAATTGCATAATGAGGCTGATATTCTGCAGTCACCATCTAGTCAAAGCTTTCCGCTGATAGATAAACACATCTATGATAAAAGTTTAGTTATATACCGAACTGGAGATAAAGTTTCTGAGGTGCCTCTTGATAATGGTATTTCTTCGACTAAATTTTTTAATGGCAGTGAGTTATGCATTTTTGAGGATGATGACAGGTTAAATATGTTCAGTGCGGGTTGTTTGAATACACCAGAGATTCTTTGTAATGAATCTGGATGTGTAGTTTCTAATGCAGCAACCAGTGATAGTCTTTGTCCCAATAAAAGTGGCCAAGGTGTTATGTTATCTGTTTTTGAGGATATCACTAAAACTAATTTGCCTTACCCCCTGGCAAATGGTTTCTTAAGAAGTCCATTTTCTTATTATGGTTCACCTTGGAATATTTATCCTTGCTCAGCTTCTGATAGTGACTTGCTTGCTGAGGAAAGAGACTCACCAACAATTGAGGATGACTGGTCTTTGATGCCTTACAATTCAAACACATCAGGATATTGTTTAGAGCCTAATATTGATCTAACTGACTTGGAGGATGTTTCCTATTCAAATGAGAGACAGTTGTTGTTACCTATGAATACTAATGCGGAAATTAGTTTCTCCAGCAATGCTGATAATGAGCTTTCAGTTACTGAGACTAACAAACATGGTGATATGGTGCCGTGGCAACCTCCTGAGAGATTTCCGTCTACTAGAAAGGTATTCTATGTCATATGAAGTTGACTTTCCTTTTTATATCTTTTATAATTACGAGAAATACGTTTTCTTTTTATTCTTTGAAGTTGTTGATTGTCATTTTATATACTCTCAGGTCATTTCTCCAACTTTCCAGGAGAAGGAGTGTCTGAAAATGAGTTATAGGGAGTTGACCGACGACATTGAAAATCATAGTAAGTTGTTTATAGCAGAAAGTTTACAAAGATTCTGATACTAAATCCTTTTGACATAGAACTTGTTTAGAAGATAAGATAACTTTGCATTTGGCATGCCTTAGGACAGGATCATACCAGATAAGCTAAAACAAAGTTAAATGATCATTACTTTACCTATTTAGTAAACAAGGTATTATGAAACATTTTCTCTCATAATCTTTTAACAGTAACTGGACTGTCTTCATTTGTGTTGTTTTGTATAGACCTTTGCAGCAAATTAAGATGGTTTAGTAAAGTACTGATATTGTTGCAGAACCAGTTATATTTTCCAACTGTGTAAATGGTTTAGGCATAAATTAATATGCTTCTGCATCTCTCTCACTTCGCCAGCACACACACACCCATGATTATACCGCAAGAGCATAGATGTGACACTATTACTGCTTTAATATTTAATGCATCAAAGTTTAAGTATTACTAGATCCATTTTATTATTTCATAGGTTAATGCCAAGAGAATTGTTCTTTCTGTAATTGACTTTTCCTGTCTATTTCAATTCTAGAATGCAAGGGAAAGCTGTTCCTTGGTAACCAAAGTGAGAATAATGCTTTGTCAGCGGTATCAGACACTGCAGGTGTTGAATCGTTTGTGACAGGTGAATTGACTGAAAAGGGGAATCTAAAAAAAGCAACTTTAGCCCCCAAGAAAATCCTCAAGAAACTAAAGCACAATAAGAAAGGTTCCCCGCCCAAAAGATGTTCTCCGCCTAAAGGTTATCTTGAGGGTCCCCGGGTTACTCATTTGCTTCCTGGTATTTGCAATGGAAGAACCTCTATCGAAGCTTGCCAAGAATGGGCAATTGCATTCTCCCAGCGACAGATGCAGGACATAGAGTCTATTGCAGTGAAGCTTATGACTGAGTTGAAGTCAATGAAGGATATAGTAGAAGGAAAATTGCTCTTTGAAGCATACCGCGGTACATCTATGAAAAATGATGCAGATGAGGTATGTAAGGCTAGAAAAGTCCATACTGCTTATTAAGCAAACTTTAGCTGTTTCATGTATATAATTTCTGTTGTTGCATATAGACTTGTCTGTGAACATGATTCTGCTATGCTTTTGTCAATGAACTTTGTACTGATTTTGGGCTGTNACTTTAGCTGTTTCATGTATATAATTTCTGTTGTTGCATATAGACTTGTCTGTGAACATATGATTCTGCTATGCTTTTGTCAATGAACTTTGTACTGATTTTGGGCTGTCATGTAAATAAATCCGCTATAGTGATTTAATAGCCCACACCCTGTATTATGAGGTTCTTTTTGTTGACATCNTGGCATTGAAAATTATAGTAAGTTGTTTATAGCAGAAAGTTTACAAAGATTCTGATACTAAATCCTTTTGACATAGAANGTTGACATCTTCCCAATTTTTTCATTCCTTTTTCTCAAAACTTGTTCGTTAGAGGTTCTCACAAGTAGTACACACTGTAAAATCTATGTGATTGATTTATTCTCGTAACTTGTCAAAAATAATATGATGTTTGTCCTCACACATATATGGTGTTTGTTCACGTGCAATAATTTATTCTCTTAATGTGTTGAAATTTTCCTTTACAGGTGAAATCAGCTATCAAGAGTGCGACTAGAGTCGAGGAAACAACAAAAAAATGGCTTTCTATGATGGCAAGAGATTGCAACCGTTTCTGTAAAATAATGGTTTGTATCTCTGCCTCTAACATTTCTATGCAGTAAATATGTATCTGAATATAAGTAATTAGAATTACCAAGTTATAAATAATGTTGAGTACATTGTAGCAGTTTACTGATTTCCTACTCTTTTTTGTTTTAATTTTATGAAGTCTCAACCACAGAGATCGACCGTGGATGCCTCTGCTGCTACAGAAATTATAATGCATAGGGAGAAAAAGAAAATATCTTTTGCAGATGAAGTTGGCGGGGTGCTATGTCATGTGAAATATTTTGAGAATGGTGAAAACAATACAAAAATCGCAAGCTAGAGTGCTAAANAAGGAGTGCTAAAGCACTTGCGTATTGTACAACTAATTATTTGCATTTTCAAGCTGATGAGGATGATAAAGAAGGCGTGTTCTCCATAGGAATCTCCTATACGGTTGAGAAGGTGTTAAATTATTATTACAATAATTTTTAAAATTGCTGTTATCTGGTAAATGTTGTACTAAAGTTTATCTCATTGTGGTCAATTGGTCATGTCATGAAGATTTAGTTTGTACTCTTGTGTAGATTATTCAGTTTGGACCATGGTTGCATTCCTTTGCTTGCTAAGTTGGGTTGGTCTCCTCATAAATTATACAGATAAACATTTTTCTTTATGTGTAGTGTTGTTGGATTTGAATTCTTTTAAATTTTGATTTCATTTAGCTCATATTGTTTGTCATGTATTCGTTCTTGTTTAGTTGGATACTGTAATTAGTAAGTTTTTAATTAAGTACCATTGATTTAAGGTCTGTTATAGAAGGCTTGATGAATGAGGTACTATAATGTTCCCCATGGTCAGGAAGAAATGAAATAGGGTAAAAATGAAATGAAAGTTTGTGAACAAAATTAAAGGTAGAACCTTAAAAGAGAAGGATGTCACAAGGAAGAGCTAAGAAAAATGAGTCTGCAAATTTCTTATGATAATTTTATCTTTTTGACAAGTTTAGCTCTAGTTTAAATTTACATAAAATGGATTGAAAAAGAATTGAATTTATAAATACTACCTTATATGTAAGTATGTAACAACATTTTNCAAGGAAGAGCTAAGAAAAATGAGTCTGCAAATTTCTTATGATAATTTTAGAGTAAAGAGCACTTCGTGTACCCGCAGTTTGTGTGTCAGACCACTTGGGATACCACACTTCAAAAAGTACGACGCACTATACTGCACTTCTTAACTTCCTGGCACTTTGCTGTTTTCCGTTAAATTGGACTAACGCCGTCAGTGTTTTTTTATTTTGGAGAAGAAGATGTTCTTCGTGTTCTTGAAGATCAAAGCAACTTTTGAAGATGATTCTGAACTTAGTTTTCTNAAAGACAGAATTTATGTAATTCCATCTGCAGGCTAAAGATTTACATAAACAAGATGTGCCATATCTCAGAGAAGGCCTGAATAACGGCCCCATGGTGGTGCCTAGAATTTAGAGACAGAAAACACTGCAATAGCTGCTCCAAATCCTTAGCCTCGTACATCTGTTTCTCCATTATCATCTCCATCATTGAACTCTTGAAATCTTCGTATGGATTCTGTGAATTTTTCACTACCGCAAAACTCTCATCATTCACTGCACAACTAGTCATCAACCGCCTGAACACTGATGATGTTGAAGACATCTTTACTGGAGGCTCTTCATTACCTTTTCTGTCATTGACCTTCTTTTTGTTGCTTGTGCCAATTTTACTAATAATAGGAACGTTGCCAAAATCACAAGATGTATCAAAATTCTCAGATGATGAAATCAAGCTCTCATTTCCATCTTCGTCACTACTAAACCAGCCGCTCTCCCCTGATGAAACACTGCTAACTTTTGATTTCTTCGTTTTGTTCGTCCTTTGCTTCTTACCTTTTTCACCTTTTGGAGGTGGTGTAACTGGCCATGCAAAGCTATCATCCGAATTATATGCCACCGGAGAGTTATAAATCTTTTGTGATGGTGATGGACAATGTTTAGTGTTAAAGCTAACTGGCATGATCTTGAGCGGACGAGCTGGGGTTGGAGGGGGGTCAGAGAAGGAGGGATAAGAGATTTCTAATGATTTAGGGTTTATAGGAGAGAATAAAATAGTGGACTCTGAAGGTAGTTTTGGGACAGGAGGAGTTACCTTTGTTCGGCAGAATTGAAATGTTGGAAGAGATAATTTGAGTCTGAAACGTTTGCTTGTAGCCATGAAGTTTGAATCCAGATTTTAATATGTTTGCAGCTTCTCCAGCAATAAAACTATATATAGCACACTCCTGGTCCTGGCTTATGGCTGGCAATAACCCCACATTTCCAATTCAAATTCTGACTCGATTTTACATGGACAAAACTTAAAAATATTCTATACAAGTCGATTAATAATTAAAAATATTTAAAAGTACAATATAAAATACGAAATTCGAAGAGAGGGAACGGAAGGAGAAGGAAGCCGGCAGTTGGAACAATGGTGTGCAGAAGGGTATATCCCTAAACACAGTCGGCTCCTGTGTTTATTAAACGGGGAAGAATCCAAAAATATGAAATCTCGATTATTTAAAGAATTCATTTGACTCGACTTAGGGATGACAATTTTATCTGACTCGATAGATACCCGACCCCTTCTGACTCGTTTGAATTTTTCCAAACTCGATTTTTTGAATTTTGATTTAGATTTGGATCTTATGTATTCCGAATCGATACCCGACCCGAAACCTGATTCAAACCCGATATATATATATATATATATATAATTCTATGAGAAACCCGTCTTACATTAAGTACTCGGTGAAACATATAATAAACAATATTTTTTTATGATACAAACATGTTTTACAATATATTCCATATACTATTTGTAATTTATTTTTTAATATATTTTAAAACATACTTTTAATATGTTCACTCTTATGTTCAGTACTACTATAATTTTACTTAACATACTTGCAATATTTTTATAAAATTATTAAAATATATTAGCATTCAATCAAACATCTAATTTATATAATTGAACCTTAATAATTAATTGTATTGAGTCAAATTAAAAAAATTAAAATATTTTGATAATAGTTTCGGGTCCGGATCCGGTAAAAATTTTCAGGCTTTGAATTTTACCGAGTCCGATCCGAAATCCGTTGGATCGGGTTCGAGTCTCAATTTTCAGATATTTTTTGAGTTCGGATCCGGGTAAAAAAAATCGGGTTTAGATCTAGATATTGAAAAATCCGGCCACATCCAACCGGTTAGGATCCTAACTCGACTGTAAGAAATTGTCAAGTTCCTTGCGTCTCTAGACATCTTTTGCTACTGTCGGCTACTAATTCAGCTATAAGCTGGCGCAACACGAGAGAGTTGGAATAGAGTAATATACCCACAAATTACATATAAAATTAGTTATTACTCAAAATTTTGTGTATTAATGCTTGTCTTGTACGTGAATGTTAATTTTTATAATTTGTAAATATTATTTTCTTTTTTTGACAGAAATAATTTTTCATTAATAAATTATATCAAGTACAATGACTTTGACCTTAAAAAAAGAGTTAATTTCATTCACCAAGTTTATCATCTAATCGAAAGGCACGCATGTTGCTTCCAGATATTTAGGCAATAACATTTTAATGTCTGAAAATAAAACACTATCATAGAAGAGTCTCATTAAAAACACCATATGAGCAAAATCCTATAGGAAAAAACTCAAAGGGAGAAAAAAGTGCCCTATTAAAAACAAGAAAAAAACATCTAATTACAATGAGGCCATTAAATCCAAATGTATGTCTCCATCCATCCATCTTCTCTTTACCCTTCTTCTCATCCAAGTGAGTATCAAAATCCTGCTTCCAATTCATCTTCCATCTACACGCAATAACCCATAAAATTAAATTTAAAAATAAAAAACAAACCAAACAAAGACAAATAAATTGATAAAAGTGTAACAAAAATATATAGTATAAAATTATAGCATAAAACTTTCAATTCATAATTAAAGTCATCTAATATGACACAAAATCGTCATAAACGACATATAAACACCACATATATGATCAAAACACCATCAAAAATGGTCATGCCCCTAAATGGGTACAAAAGTCATCACAAATGATACTAAACTCGTTCAAAAATTCAAATCAGAAAGATATGAAAACAGAAACAAATGATATGTGTCAAATCCGAAAGACATGGAAACATATTTGAAGATTTAGAAAAGTTACAAATTTCAAATTGAAAAGAGGATATATTATTAATATAAAGAAATGTGATTTAAACCAAAATATTAGAAAAAAGAGTGTATTTGAAATTAGGGTTTAAAGAAAAGAACGAGAAGATGGGAGAGAGGATATGGTTTAAAGAAAAGAACGGGGAGAGGGGAAAAGGGGAGGGTTACGATGGGGAGAGGGGAGATGGGAGAGCGGAGGTGTAACAGCCCGACTTTTCGAACAATTATATAATAGTGAAATATTCAAAAATAAATCTAAATATAATATATTATATCAAGAAACTAGATCTTTGAAACAAAAATACTGAGAAGTCTAAAATCGACTATAGCAAGTTCTCACAATTATTAAATGGTCTACATAAACTGAAGCTATAGCCCGGGTAGCACTCAACTCAGTCCCCGCTTAACCCTGATTACTTGCGGAAAAAGAATAATGTGAGTGAGCCAAATGCTCAGTACGAATATAATTTTAAAAGAAAAATACTTTTAGATAACTGAGTGGATTGTGTCTTACCAACACAAAGAGAGATCATAATAATAAGTGCACTGAATCAATATAATGCGAAATAGAACAAAACAAAACGAAATCGAATATATGGCTGAATCACAATAAGGTAATTATTCATAAGGGTCTCTTATACAAACATATACTCGCACAAAGTAAGATACAAAACATAGAATTATTTCCCGGTAATCTACGAGAAGAAAACACATGAAATGGACAAAACATTTCTACAATATAGAGAATCCTTTTTCTCCGGTAATTCACGAGAAGAAAACACACAATAACGATCATGATCTTTACACAATCTCATATTCCAAAGACGTGCTCGTGTACTCACAATACCGATATGAGTAAGTGTCGAGTTCACCAGACCTCCAAACTCCATGAACTCGTTTGTGATTTAACCACACAGATAGGTTTTAAGAGCCCAATACATAGGTTACAAAAGTTGCCGACTCTTCAAATCAGAACAAAACAATATCGCGATAAAAAATGCGAAATGAAACGAATAAAGAAGAATCAAGGCAACAATAATTTCAAAAATAATGGATACGAAATGAAACTGAGAATACATACTAACAAGTATACATAGAGTATAAAGGGGTCACAATTTTAGAGAAATACTCGACAATAATTATAACGAGTAAACAATATTTAAAATTGAGAAAAGACGACCATAAATTTGTACTATAATTATAATTTAAAATCGAGAAAAGGGAGTAAAAATTCATACTAACAAATAATTTTCAGATTTAAATATCAAGAAGAAAACAAGAAATTCGTAATATAAATATTTCAGTAGTAAAGTCAAACATGACACCGCTTCGTTGATCAGACTCACCGTAGAAATCGAACCAAATACGTTTTCAATTATTATGAACATATTTATTAATATTTAATATTCCATATGTACCATTTTATTTGGCTGAGTTTTTATTTTAGTTTATCTCTAAAACCTATCATTCTTTCCTTTAACATAGATTTAAATTTCACTTATACCTCTATTAATTATGCATTAGTAATATATTATTTGTATTGTTCAAGGTAAAAACTTTTTTTTATGCTTATACATTAATATATTAATGCAATTATAAGGATATCATACTTAAAGTAAATATAAAATTTATTTTTTCTTAATGTGTGTAAAAATCAAATAAGCCAATTAAAATGAGACCGATATGCAACTAAAAAATACATGGTTAACTAACATGTCAATGCTAATTACATGCAAACATTTATATTCTGGTTTATAGTCGATGAACTGCCAAACCTGAGCATGCAGAGCTATTATGAGGCACAAAATATTTAAGAAAACGAGGATAGAATTTCTGTATCTTTTTAAAGAAGACACTAAACTACGAGTATAATATATATATATATATATATATATATATATGTATTATTTAACAAGAATTGTCAAATAATAATTATTAAACTAAGCATCAGTTTAATCATATACAACACCAAGCTTAATCTACAGATTACTGGCAAAATTAATAAGCATATTAAGACTAATAATTAATGCTAACTAATTAAATGCCCATAAATCATGACTTTAAAACATAGTCTATAATCCTATATGCGTATGTGCTTTGCACGTATTAAATTAATGTTAAACTACATGCTTTATTAATAGTAAAAGAAGTATATATCATATTCATTAGCTAATACAGTAATATCATGTATTTATAAGAACATTAAAAAAAAAGCAATTAAGGTGCCCTCTGTCTCCCTGCACAATTCCATGAATTTGCAAATTGTAATCGTAACCAGATATTTACACACACAACATATGTTCATATCAATTAATGATGTATAAACTACACATACCAATTAATATAGTACCAGTGATGTTTATTAAGAACTATGTAAGTTAAAGATAAATCAATCCAATTAATGGACCCTTCATTCTCAAAAAACATCATTATACTAATATAGATATAAATACAAGAATCAAAATCAATTAGGAATAGATTATAACAAAACAATAAACATGACAAATATTGAGAGTAGTAATTAGAGCTAGCCAAACGGAGGGTAGACACGCTCCGACTCGTCTAAAAAACTCGTTACAGGAGGCTTGGACCGGGCCGGTTCATAAATCAACACAAATCGCGAGAAAGAATGTGCCGTATACGAATTGGCTTACAGTGAACCGGAACCGACACGGCCTGGTTCACCACCGAAGAGAGAACCTAATTTAGCAGATCTTTCCAAAAGGCGTGAATGCAAATAAAAAACATCCCTAAATAAGGTTCGCGACGAGACCGAACCTGAACCGGCACGATCCGGGCAGCACGGCACGCCCTCCACCTGCAAGTACACATATATATACTTGATTTTATCAAGTCATATAGGACGAGTCAAACCAAATGTAATGCAAATATGTTTTTTTTAATTTACTATAATTTGTTAATGCAAATATGTATTGTGTTTTTTTAATTTACTATAATTTGTTCTGTTCTGTTTTATTTTATTTATAATAATCATAATAGAATATTTAATCATATTTGAAGGCTATTTTTCAATATTATAATATGTAAATTTAATTAACATATAAAAATATAAAATAAATAAAAATATGAAATTATAAAATATGAAAAATTACAAACCAAACTTGAAAATGTTATATATTTTGTATTGTGTACCGTAAATTAGTTTATAATAATATGCATTAAAGGTAAATAATTTAGGTAAATAAATGAGTAAGCATATTCTTTTCTTAAAAAGAAAAATAAAAAAACCGATTTTAACCATGTATATATGACTTCAGTGTTTCAGTCAGACTCTCGGCACGTGGATTGGACTGCAATGATTGAAACAATAATACAAGTACAATGTACAAGTACATCGAATAAACTGAATATTTTTTTTTTAAAAAAAGATCAAATTCGCTTAAACTCGCCTAACTACCGAGCTATACACGAGCTGAACATTTCTTGAACTGACCCGACTCGACATGACTTGCCTACAGCTGCGTACCGTATCCGAATTACGAGATGATCAAACCGACTCATCAGCGAACCGACCCGACCCGCTCGTTTTGCCACCTCTAATAATAATTAGTATTACTATACCTGTACACATGCATGCAAAGTCTAACCATACAAGATTTATGATGTCGGTCGTGTATCATTATCTAAGTTGCACTAACATCTTTTCTTCCTCACTTTCGCAGCTTGTTTGTCTCCCTTTCTTTTCCGCCAGTGCGGCTAAAGCATATGCTAAATCTTATATTTTATACTATATAATGGTAAAGTATTGGACTTTTAACCTAAACAAGAAAACGTGACCCACATAATTTAGGGGTCGGTCCTTACTAGTTGACCCACTAATTTATCTCTCACATGATAAATTTGATTTACATAATGAAAAGAAATTTCAAATTTCAAATATCAAAGAATTGAATAATTAAATATAAATTTAATTTACAAAATATAATCAATATTTTTTTAAAATACTAAAAAAATATGGGATATTACAGGAGATAAATCAAATGTGTAAATATTACTTTCGATTGTGATGGAAAACAAATTTTAATTATCTTGCTATAAATAGTATTCAATTTAATCTTATTTACCAGTGAGGAACATATGCATGTAATAAAGAAAAAAACAGTCAATTTTCATTATAATACAGTTAATTTGGTCTTAATCATCACATGCTAATTATAATCTCCGATATTGTTCTAATCATTTGTTCGTTTGTTTTTAAATTCTAACAAAACGTCCAATTAATAACGAAATGACAATATTTTAATGAATTATTTGACTTCTGAAAGGGTTCTAAAATATTAATTACTGCAGTTTAATAAAAATTTAGAAAATTCCGAATGTTCTTGCTATTGTAAGTTGTTATTTGTATTTTTCATGAAAATTACAGATTCTTTTTTTATGTTAAAAGACGAACTCAACAATACAAAGGGGTAGGCATAATTCATATACTACCAAGTACCAATAGTTGAGTTTTTGCAGTACTAGTGAAGCAAAATCTCTCCTTTGCTCTTGAAGTAGAATTAGAGCCGACCATTTTTGGATTTTAATTCGTCGAATGATGCTCAAGTTGTTGAAAAATACAAACATGAATGAGAGTTGTCTAGTGAAATTTAGGTTGTCAATTTCTTATTCTCAAGGACCAGGAAGAAAAAGAAAAGAAGTTATATGATCCAAATGAGCAATCTACATGTATTTAAAATTTTGAAAGACATTTAGCAAAAGAAGACATATTTTTTTAAAGACATATTTCTTTCGTTAAAAATATTTTATGAAATTTTTTATCCGCATTTTGACTAAAACGCAGGAACGATCTCACTAAAAAGTCATTGGATCGAAACGAAAGAATGAGATAGAATATTTCGATTCAAAAATACGGAAGATAAATCTTAATAATTCAAAAGAGAAATTAATATTAATTTTAAGAAAATACCAACCTATA
>QRFB01007552.1:0-34947 GCA_008931105.1 Oenanthe javanica
CCTAATATTAAACTACTCTACTCTAATAATATTAATGTCTAATGATACCTACCTCATATGATATCTGATATGTCTCTCTATAAAAAGTATTTTAATGCTTTAAAACAATTACAAAAAGGGTTTTCTAAATCGAGTAGAATTGTTCATATAAAATTGGTAGTTGTCTGTTTTGTCCAGTTTCTGGGCTGATCCAGTAAAATTCTGTTGGTTGGCCTACTCCTGAATTAAAGATAATTCCATAAGCTTCGCATGGACTATAAAATCGTCCAATTCTGATTTCTAGAACTCGAGATATGGCCCAAACAGTGTAAGCAGCGCGTGCAGCCCAATAAATACGAATTTTCTTCTATTTTATCTCCAAAATAGTTCTTTAAGTCCAAATTCTTCCAAGTTTAGGATTTTCCTCTTGTCTGCAATAAAACATTAAAATTTATTAAATAAATATCCAATTAATATAAAATATTATTAAATATAAGAATAAAAATAAGATAGAATATATTTAAAAATATATTCTATCAATAAGATCATCTATAAAAAAACAAGAGTCTGTGAGCACCCCAATAACCCCCTGTTCTAAAAAAGCTGATGGAAGGTTGAAATCACTTTCAAAGAAGGTGTCTAAATTGTCTAAGCAGGTGGCAATTGTGGGGAGGAATTAGATGAAGCTGGTAGCCAAGATGAGAAAGTTTGAGAAGAGTATGAATGCTGGTTTCCATGCTATATTTGCTAAATTGAAGGAGATGTAGACTCAATACACAATCCCTGCTGTTGCCAACTCAAATAACGGGGAGAAGGTTAGTGAAGGTGAATTGTTTGTTGTTGTTGACAAGGTTGCAAGGAGTGATAAAGAGACACAAGCTGCATCTCAGGGGGAGGGCCAATTGGCATTGTTGTCCAAGGTGGCCACTGAGATGGCTAAAAAGCTTGGAGGGAATAAGGAGAAACAAGAAATTACAGAAAGGCCTAAGGAGAGAGGCATTGTGATAAATGAGAGTGTGTTGAAGATCTATGTGGTGCATACAACTGGGAAAAGAAAGAACAAGCTATTCTCAGACAATGTAGATGATATCATTGTGGAGGAAATGAAGGACTTGTATGAAGAAGAAGCCATTGTGAGAATGAAAATAGTAGTGTCTTTCAAGATGCCAACTTCAATGAAAAGTTAAAGGAACTGAAGATGTCATCCAATAGGGACCCCAAGAAATTCTATTAGCTAATGAAATAAACTATAGTGGGTGCTGCTGTGATGATATCCAAAAGTAACAAGTGGGTAACCATTGTCAGGATACAAAGTGGATTAAGTTGGTACATCATCTTAGGGTATTTGAGCAAGCAAGAAATTTCAGTTATTGAAGCCATAAAACTAAAGATCATAGTTGAGAAGTATTTTTTAAATGAAAATTTGAAAAAGTACTGATGACAATGGTAAGGGAGAAGCTGCCAGAAATCACTTACAATCCTCTCAGCATCAGTTATAGCTTTGCAAATGATGGTATGTATAAATTTATGAATCTTGAGAAGATCATCCAGTATAAGCCAAAGTTGGTGAAGGATGATTGTGATTACTTCTGCCAGCTAGAGCAGAGTGAGGAAGTGATGGAAGTGGTCCGAATTATGAAGGAGTTGGAAAGAATTGAAAGATTGAGGGCTGAGAGGCTGGCTAAAAGATGTGATGGAGGTGATGATAAAGATGATGATGTAAAGCTTGAGGATGGTGCAGGTAGTTCTCAGTCCAACAATAACAATAATGGTGATGCAGGGACTTTTAGAACTGGTGATAAGGATGAAAAGAAGGATGGTGGAGATGAGAAAATTGTTGATGAGATTGAAGGTAGAGTGATGAAGCAAGTGGTAATGGGCTTTGAAGCAGATAAAAAAGATGCTATCAAGAGAAATAAAGTGGAGGTTGTTGCCAAGGAGCCTGAACCTACTATCAAGCTTGTATTGACAATAACTTTGAAGTCACTGTCAAAAGAAGTGAGGGAAGAGTTATTGTCAAGGAAAATTTCTTTATCTAAAAAATACAGAAAGGCAAAGACTGAGATACCAAGTCCACATTCAAGTAGGAAGAAAAGCAGGAGTCAATGGAAGTTGACAACAGATGTACTTCATGAAGAATTCTTGGATGTGATGAGGCCTATAATTAATAACTTGGCTGAGTCAAAGGCAGAATTAATCTCCAAGGTGGTTGTTGAATGGACTGAGCTCAATTATCTTAGTAGGGTAAATGTCTACTATTCCACTGGGGAAATTGAAGTCATGGGACATGAATTGAAGAAGGCAAATTTCTTTATGATCAGAAGGATGTTGGTTGTCATCAAAGGCTCAGACATCAGGACTCAAGTCTTCAGGGGAATTCTGATCAGGAAATTCTTGGTGCTAATGGAGTCTTTTAAAACTCATCCCTTGGATTTTGCTGATACTGAAGAACCTGAGACTGTGGTATACTCAGATGAGGTAATGTTTATAAATGAAGATGGTATCAAGGAATTCTGGAGCTTGGATTTATTACAAGACAAGAATGTTGATTTTATGATGAAATTGGTGGAGTAATTGCGAGAGTATCCATATCCTAAAGAGCATAATTTCATCCCAACAATTTAAAGAATCATTCAAGATAAAAAGAAGAAGGAATTTGAAAGGAAGGTTGAGTATGAGAGGACTCAAAAATGTCTTCTCAGAAATTCTGACAGGATAATCTTCTACAACTCTAGTGGATCTGTAGAAGAGATCACCTTTGACCAATTAAGGATTCAAGATGAAAAGGAATCACAAATCACAAAACTCATCAAGAGACAACTCCTCAATATCACAAATTTTAAGGTGTTTGATCTTAAGATGAAAGCTTTGGAAATCTATAACTTAAAGGAGAAAAAGAAGAAGGTGGAAGAAGGGAAGAGGAGCAAGGTTGCAGATGATGTTGAAGCTACTAGGAAGGAGTTAGACAGGATCAATAGACAAATTAAAGAAGCTGAGATTGATATAAAGTGTGCCAAACTGAATGATCAATATTCCAAGAAGCCAAACTATGTGTCTCATGTCTTAATAAATCCACTTAGAATCATCATTGACAGAATTGAAGTCAAGGTTAAAGATTTTGGAGTACTCAACACTACAAACCTCAGAAGAATTTTCAGATTAACCACAGGCTCTATTCTAGAAGTTGAAATATATCTAAGTACAGAAGCTGAAAAAATTATTGAGGCTAGGTCCAAGGAAGATGATGAAGTGGACAACCTAAGGTTGAAACAAATGTACACATCTTCCCAGGACAGGTTTCTTTCTGATGAGTTTGGAGTCAAATTTCTATGCATCTTCAAAGGACCTGTAGAAGCCTATTACTCTTATCAAGACCTGAAGAACCTTTCTCATAAAATGGTGAAGCTGGTTTT
Source organism: Oenanthe javanica (assembly GCA_008931105.1). Lineage (NCBI taxonomy): Eukaryota > Viridiplantae > Streptophyta > Magnoliopsida > Apiales > Apiaceae > Oenanthe > Oenanthe javanica. The sequence continues at coordinate 3,393 of QRFB01007552.1, forward strand.
TGACTGTGTGTCTAATCATGCCAAGACAACAGAAGAAAATAGGGTCCTGAGAATGTTGGAGTTGTTGTATGAAATGAACAAACCAAGTCAAGGAAGCTCAAGCTCTAATTGAAGATCTTCTCAGTCTAGAGGAGCCTAGTTTGAGAAAAACTTGTTGTATTTGTACTTGTAAGTTTTTGTATACTTTTCTTGTACAAATACTTCAATTTATGTTAGTTGAGTTTACATCTGCAATTTACTTTTAATTTGTCTTTATTTTACATAAAAATAAATTGGGAGAGATTGTTAGGGATTGTGGTGTAATCAACTAAGGTATTTAGTTTAAGGTTAATAAGCTAAGTAAAACATATTGTCATATGAACATTGACAGTATAGTTATTAGTCACTTATAGACAATACATTTAACTAGCATTAGTTAGGTGACAGTACATTTGAAAGTTACTGTCTTGTATAAAAGAATAAAAATGAGTCATGTAGTAGAAGTTCACTAAGTGTTCATGCACAACATGATTCAAAAATCAGACACCGACATTTCAAGTACTCAAAGCCTATGAGAGTACATTACAAGTGGCAACATAATTGGAACAGACGACATCAACTATTCCTTTGACAGTAAACTTGGCGGATAATGAAGTATTGAAGATAACAAGTTTTACTGACAACAACTTTGGCAGAGTGGTTGACAGCATCATTGGCGGGGATAGTTGACAGCAGCTTTGGAGACAATATGTTTCATAGACCATCTAACTTGACAGCAAAGTATGCGGAGCCGAAGATACTGTCACCAAAGAGAATCTAAAAGTTGACAGTAAACTTTTAGTGAAGCTGACAGTCTATTTCAGGTAGCAGACTAGATAGTGAAAATACAATGGATGATTTGGACACTTCTATCTAGTCTATCAAGTCTACTACTACAACTTGAGAGAATTCAAGTAAAAGGTAAAGTATGCTCAAAGAGTCAAAGATTTCTGCATATCTCAGAGCTGCTTTATCTACAAATGGAATGAAGATAAATTTGAATAGAAAAAGCAAAGTTTCCATTTTAAGCTTTGTTCTATGAACAAGGAAAAATATACTTGTAAGTGGGATATGTGTTTCAGTATAAATACACATATCTCACAAGTACTTTCTTTTATGCAACTGAGCTAAAATTTCTAAAGTATAGAAGCATTAGTAAACTCATTGTTATTGTATCTATCGAAGTTGGAATTATTTTCCAGATAGTTGTAGTAAAACAAAAATTAATAAAATTAATTTTTGAAGTTTAAACACTATGTCATTTTATCTGTTTAGTTTGTTTGCATCATTTACTTATTAATTATCATTCTTGTTTGTTGTTAACGAGAATCCTTCATAATTAATCAAGTTGCATTCAACCCCCCTTCTGCAACACTCATCTTAACTAACACATCATTATTTTGCATGCATATTGACCTTGAGAGTGTGAGAATTTGGTAAATGTGTGCAATCTCATACTGCAAAAAGTGCATGACAATGCATAGAAATGAAAACTGACATTAGAAATGTTGTATTAAACATTGAGTCAGACGAGAAAATCAATAGAACCTTCTGCTACTTCCTCGGATATAACAAAATAGGTGATCGACTTATTGATATGTTCTTGTGTACTGAACAGTCTGCACTTATGGAAGTTTGTCTTTTGTTCCTTCAAATACTATATTTGCAATTAATAATATGAAAATTAGACAAATTTATTTTATGATAAGGCACTGGAAATTTTTCAATGCAAGAAGCACAAGAAGAAACTGAAAGGATTCTGAGGAAAGCAAGGAGGAGAAAAAAACACAATAACACTATCATTATTGCTGAATGATCATGTTTTTGTTTATTTTATGTTGACAAGTGGAATAAATTCTTTACGTCCCATCAATTTTCATTATAGTAAATACAATTTTATACCCTATAAATGAACCATGTTCATTTTTTTTCTGATTGAAGGTGCATGTATCATGTAGATAAATATCATTGTTGTATTCAGTGCAGAGTTGAGGTATTATACATTAAGTTCAAATTGTTCACTACTTTATGTGGAATTCAATATCTGGAATGTCAAGTCCACTAACACATATTTTAAAAGAATATATAATACTGTAAGTTAATGATTCCAATATTTTACTTTTTAAACATATTTTTTTTAATAATTTTCATGTTTGATATTTTAATTTCTACTATAATCTTAAATTTGAAATTGAGATTTTTTTTAATTTTAAATTTAACATTTAAACAAAATGTTGAATCATGCATGCATATATAAGCCGATCACAAAAACTATTTTATCAAACAACTAATCTCAACTCTCGTCTCTCTCTCTAAGATGTTCACCTTAAATCGCTTCAAAACCATGTTCCGCGCCACCTTGGTCGTTGGCCACTGGTGGCACCACCTTCTCAACCCCACCCCTCTCATCATTCTCCCTATAAACCTAAACATTCTTCAACACCCTGCCAACCAATAAACCTAACTTGATTTTAAGAATGTCACCCTACAACACCCCACCAACCAATAAACCTAACTTGATTTTAAGAATGTCACCCTACATCCCTCTCATCATTGGAATCAACAATGAGGTATTCATAATCTTTACTTTGTTGTTTTTCTAGTCATTCACTATTAATCTTGATATTTTTTGTATGCAAAATCAATAAAAACCCTTGATATCTTAGCTAGTTTAGGTTCTGGAGCTTGGCTAGTACACCATGAGTACTACAAAAAGAAAATAGAGCAACAACTCAGAGATGAGGAGAACCATGATTGTAAAGTGCATCAAGAAAATGTGGAGAGTGACTTGGCACATCTACGCCGAGACGTCAAACATATAAGAGAAATGTTGCACATAGCCTAGGTTATAAAATTAACAAGTCCATGAATCTTGAATTTTTTTAATATCTTGAATCTTGAATTTTTTTTAAAATTTTTTATATCTGTTTTGTATGAATCTTGGTGTGCATTATTCTAATTATGAATAGGCTTTAATTGTTAAAATATATATTAAGTATCGAAAAAAGCATGTTATGTGTATATAGTATTAATTAATACTGGTCCGGGCTTATAGCATTGTTTGTGTGGGCTTGTGCGTGAGTTTCTTATTTTTTAATAGATGGTTAAAGCCCATGTTTGTGTGGGCTTGTGTGTATATGGTCTTAAATTCATGGGTTTTTATTTTTAAGGTGGGTTCTTCATGTGTTGATGTTAGAAGTTTATATGAACCTCTGTATATTGGATTGAGAAAATTGCAATAGAATTTTGCGTTCTTTATTGAGAATTTGTGTTTGAATATGACATATGTGTTCTTTATTGACATATGTATTCTATTAATTTTTCTGTTTGAATATGGCATTGGATTGGTAATTTTTTAAAATCATGAGTTTTATTTTCTTAATAGACGAGAAGTTCTTGACTTTTCCAAAAACAAACAAGAAAGAGATGGCTAAAGGTGCTGGTCTTTACCTTGACATGGACAAAAAAAATTGGGGTAATCTTTTTTTTTACACACACATATTATGTATGAGGTCTGATCCTTGACAATTATTTGTCATTTAAGGATCAGACAACAAATGGTGTCTCAGCCGTTGGATCACGGCTGGAACGGCCACGATTTAAAAAAAAACGGACGGGCCGCGATTATTAACAACGACGCACCGCAATTTTTAACTACGCATTTTAAATAGATTTATACACATCTTTCCCTTCTACCAAGTTAGCAACATATTTGAAATTTGTGCATGTTTTCTGTAGCTTTTTCTAGCGATTTTTGCAAGATCTTCCAAAGAAGTAGGAGTGTTCTGGCCACTGGAAAGGCCTTTCAATCTGGCCTCCATTTCTTTACCCCAGACTCTTGGTGTTGAAGCAGCAGTGCCTGTTCTCTTGTACGATCAATGGAACCTTTCGGAGGCGGTATCGCAATCAGGATAACTCCTTATAGGTTTATGATTGAATGATCCGGAACATGGCTTGCAGGTTTGAATGCATTCGTCTTGATCTAAAAATACAAGAAACTAACATTATAAATTCAATTAAAAAGAGAAAATGTAGGGGAATATATATGTGTGTAGGAGACCTGAGTAGCGTGACCTCTGGAATGTTTTTTTATCGTGGAATATGTGAGGGTTGAAGAAGATTATCGGACCAAGATGTAATATATGTGTTTACAATTGCAGCCACGTCAGAGCTATTACATCCTGCAATGCCTATACGACTATACCATATGAAACGTCGAACGAGTGTAATCCTTCTTGCAATCGTCCATCTATTTCTTCTTTTTACGATTCGTGCATACATCAACCGATCCATATACACGGCTGTGGTATGTTCATGGGCTTTGAATATTTTTGCCAGACTCTCTGTATCTATACTGCTATACATATATAATTCTTCTTGATCTCTTTCTCTATATCTATCTATTTCCTATTCAAGATATAACGGTGAGGGCTAATTGATTTCCCTACAGTAAGAATGGAGGGTATGGGTTGTTTTTTAATTGATAGTAATTGATTGATTGAGATGATATATATATAAATGTTGATTTGGATTGCAGGATTGTGGTTGCGAAGCGGGAGCTGATTACTGTGTGATTGCAACCGATACTCGTATGTCTACTGGTTACTGACAATTTTCTGATTTTAGAGTTAGTGTCGTAATTTAATTACTTTGCTTTTATCTCATTACAATTCTCAGATTTGATGACTGCTCAAAGTGACGAAACTCTTACACTTGTAGTGGTAGCAGACGACTCTGACGAACTTGAGGATCGTGGTGGTAATTCTCAGGTAACAGTTTGTGGATCTCTAGCTATAGAACAGTTTCGGGCCTATTGCTGCATGTCTCTTATATAATGTACATTTTTGGTAATTATTTTACAGTCACATTTTTGGAAAGTTTGAAATTATGTAGTCGAGACTATTCAGATTTTCAGCTTAATTGCTACTCGAATGTATCGAGTTTGTTTTAATTCTGATATTCAGCTTAATCTATACATGTATGTGTATTGAGTATTAATATCGAGGCCTGGTAGAAATTATTTATTTGTACTTTACTGATTTTGAGCTTGAATGTTTAATCGAGTTTGTTGTAATTTTTATTTGCACACACATTTGTGGTCTATGTGTTGAGTATTAACTTTGAGGCATAGTAGAAGTATTGTAGTTGTGGCTATTCTAATTCTGAGCTTAATCCTTACTTACTCACTTAATTGTTACTTGCACAGAATTCTGTATGGGGAAGAAAAAGCAGAAGGTAGTGTTTAGGTATCGGGTGAGGATTTGGATTTTGTTGCGGAAAATATCAAACATGTTGGCTTTTTGAAAACTTTGGACACCCAATCAATTACAAGGTACATATACTTGTAGCAGTTTTGTTGGTATCAGTGTAACATTAATATTGTATGATTGTGTTTTGCCTAACAGTAGGATGGGATGTGTATATTATGTAATAAACTGAGGGACTTTGCTGGCTAATGTTTTAAGTTTGTTAAATTTTGATGTGAAGGCATGTAACTCGTGTTGCTGATGTGAAAGAAAATGCCCTAGAGTCTTTATATGAGTCACGGTTGCAAAAGAAGTCTTTACTTAAAGAAAAAGCTTAGAATTTGCTTGAAGTTGATCCGGTAGATGCTCTTCCTTTCAAGACTCCGGATGGAAAGATTGTCTTCAGGACAGGTAATTTTAATCCAACCTTCAATCTTCTCGTATACATTATCACGAATTTCAGATAATAGATTTTAATCCATTCTCATTCAAGTAATAGATTGTCATGGGATATCTTTTCCACTTCAATATCTTCAATTTTTATGTCTGAAATTTATGATGTAGTGTATTCAGTCCCTACAAAATCATTCACAAAATCTCAAAAATTATCAGTTAGAATCTAATTTTGTATAATAATGAAATGTATCTCTCTTGTGTTAGCCCACTCTAAAGTCAGCAAGAATAAATTGCACATTTGCCTCACTTCCTTTCCCTTCTTTTCATTAGAATGCATCTAGAGACTGTGTTCACAAGATTGAGTAAAGTACAACTGGCCATTTGTTAGAGCCTTGAAATCCGTATATCATTTCTATTTTATATTTTTGCTTGACGATTATCATACATATTTTTACCTGATAAAGTTCATCTTAAGATTTTTTTATTTGTGATTTAATTATATATTGTTGGGTCTTTCAGGATGCTTGGGAGGAGGTGGATCCAGATGAATTATCATATGAGGTAAGCCTGTTATGTTATCCGTAAAGGTGGAAACTATAGTAGGGTTACCAAGTATAGCTAACCTGTGTATATTGCAATTAATGACGTATTGACTTGTTATCCACAACTTTCTCTGGTTAGGGATTACTTGCACTGGGTGACATGAGGGTTGTCTGCTGATACAATAGCCTCACTGCCTTCGATGAGTTTTAAGACGCAAAGCAATCAAGATGGAAACAGTGAATCATAAGTCTGTATGCTCTGTCAGTTACTTAAATGGGGTCATATGCTTAGGTCAATTTGCAATTGTATTTCAGGTGTGTAATCTGCCGGCTGGACTATGAGGAGGGAGACACCTTGACTGTGCTTTCCTGTAAACACACATGCCACCCAGAGTGCATAGACAACTGGTTACGTATAAACAAGGTACTTTCTGATTCATTACTCTAGAATCGTCTAATTTAATCTTATTGAATATATGAATTTGGTAATAAGGTATTGTGATAACACTTGCTGTCTAATTTAATCTTTTTGGGTAGATGAATATGGAATAATTATTTTGTTGATGCATATTTCAGAGATATAAATTAGTTATTTAGTTATTGATATTGGCAGGATACTTCCAAAGACTTTTATTTTAGTAGTTATTTATTCCAAAGCATGGCTTTGTCAGCTTGAACCATTTGATGCAGGAAAGGGTTTGCCTTCTTTTTTTTTGGCTCACTGCAATGACAACCGATGATGTTTTGGCAGAGGCATTAACAAATTGAATTTCACAGTAACATTACATATAACTTTTTGTTCCTAGAAATTTATAATCTATCTATTATATAGTACTGCAACGTACAACCTGTTTTGGGAAACAATTTATTCTCGCATCCTTTATTTTACAAGTTATTCTGCACTCACATGAATTTCAAATACAAGAGGCACGTATAAATTTATAGTAAATATCTTGATCTTGATCTGCAGCACATCAATATGGACATGGTGTACTTTGCATACCAGTTGCAGTGTTGCATGTTAAAAATTAAGTTAATAACATGTAGACTTTTAGCCAGCCACATGCATCGTATTTGTGCAGAACACTATGATTTTTATCATTCCTCAATCCTCATTATTAGAAATCGCCTCCCAGGTCTTCCAGTGCAAACTGATATAACTTACTTTTTCATGAAATACTTTAAGATGCATACTCTTATAGGTTTCCACCATTTATTCAATTTTAACTTAGCACTAAACTTCTGATATGTATGTCGCCAAAGCAACAAGTTTCATGTTCATTCTTCTATTGTTTAAGTAGCAGGTTCTGTTCCAAAACTTTGGGTTGCTTCCATTTCGAATGTGTTAAAAATTTCTTTTATTGGATTGGTATCTACCACTTTAAGTATACGTGCCTGCTGAAAAAGGTAACCGATGGCATCAACAATTGGACAATAATATTTGTATTGGGGGGGGAGTGTTATAGGTTTGTACTTCTCAATGTAGCAGCACTATTTTGCATGCATATTGACCTTGAGAGTGCAAGAATTTGGTGAATGTGTGCAATCTCATACTGCGAAAAGTGTCTGACAATGCATGGAAATGAAAACTGACATTAGAAATGTTGTATTTAGAGGTGGCCAAACGGGCGAGTCGGCTCGCCCCGACTCGCTAGTTTAGTTTGTCTGGGACGGCTGGAACCGGGCCAGGTCACGAACCAGTACGGCACGGCTTAAGAACCGTGCCGTATACGAGTTAGGCTGTAAAGAACCGTGCACGGCTCGCCCCGGCACGGCAAAACCCGCTACAACCCGTCTAATTCGCACGACACGGCACGGCACGGAACCGGCACGGATAGAAGATGCGAAAGTTTCAATTTTTAATTTATATTTTAAGTACAACAGGTTTTAAATATATAGCCTCCATGACACTTTAAACAATCAATTATGATTTTAAAAAAATTACAATATAATTAAAGACTTTGATACTTAGTTTTTATAACGTGTGAATATAATTTAAAATATTAAGGATTAACAAATGTTTATTTAATTAAATAAACAATTAAGTAATAAGTTAAAAGATGTTTTATAATTTAAAAAATAGCTTGAAGCCAAAAATTAGTTCAAGTTAATATTATATATATTTTTTGAATAATTTATTTTATTATTAAAATTGTATTTATAATTTTTAAAGTGTATTTACAAAAAAAAATTACAACATTTTAAACAAAACCGGACACGACCGAACCGGCACGGCACGGCACGGCACGGACCGAACTGGCTTTAAAGTGTATTAAATACAAAAGAAAACAATATTTTTTGAACAAAACCGGACCGGCACGGCACGGACCGGTCTTCAACGGTCTTCTGCTGCAACTTGCTTCAACGGTCGACTGTCATCTTCGTCTTGCTTCAACGGTCGACTGTCATCTTCAACGGCCGGCTACACTCCACTCCTATATAAACCCATTAAACCCTATCTCACTCCACTCCAACTCTCAAAGTCTCCAACTCTCTCTCACTGTCTCTACTCTACTCTCTCACTGTCTCACTCTCTTTGTCTCCATTTCCGGCGAGCTTCAAATATTTCCGGCGAGCTTCAAAAATAATTAGAAAATGGATCAAGGAAATTCACAAGGTTCTAGCCAAGCAAATTCAATGCCACCACCTTCTCCCGTCGAACCCGGTAAGCTTTCGAATGTTTTTATTTTTTTAATATTATTTGTAATATTCTAATTTTTTTTAAAAATCAATTTTTTTAATTTTTTAAATATTCGTTTAGTTATGTTTTTAAAATTATTTGAAATATTCGAATTTGAAGTTTTTGATTTTTTAAATATTCGTTTGTTATGTTAAATTATTTGTTTTATATTTTTAGTTATTCGAATTAATCCGGGTACAATTTATTTTTATAGGTTCTTCTAGTAGTACTAGACATTCGTCACACGTTTGGACTTATTTTTCGAGGCAAGCAACGGAAGATCCGAACAAATTTAAAGCTTTTTATTTGCTTTGCATTCAAAGTGGTCGACAACAAGCCCCTTTTATTCACCCTAAGGGGACCGGTACGGGTACACTTGATCGGCACTTAAAAAATCATCACGGAATAACGAAGCAAATTCATGAAAGTGGAGAGGCACGTGGAGAATCACAACAAACACAAATCAGTGGTTTCGTGTCTCCCGGTGGAGGTATGTCTTTCTCCTATAATAGAGATAGAATGATTGAAGATTTTGCTGCTTATGTTACATTAGATGAGTTACCTTTCTCCCACGGTGAGAGTCCGAATTTAGAGTACATGATGAAACATTCAATAAACCCGGCATTTAGAAAAATTCCTAGGAACACACTTAAGCGTCACACACAAAAACAATATTATAGTCAACGAATAGAATTAATTAATTATTTCGGTAATTTTGATGGTATGGTTTCTTTAACTAGTGATTGTTGGACTTCGAGTTGTGGTGAGCCCTTTATTTGTGTTACAGCTCATTGGATTAATGTTGACTACTTATTACAAAAACGAATTATTGCATTTGATATTATGGACGAGTCACACACCGGTTTTAATATAAAACAAAGAATATTAGACACGATAAAGGAATTTAATTTGTTGCATAAGGTGTTTACAATATCTTTAGATAATGCCTCTGCAAATAATAAAGCCATGGACTATATTAGGCCTGATATTCCCACTATATTAGATGGTACTTTCTTGCATGTTAGATGTTGTGCGCACATAATTAATTTATCGGCTCAAAAGGGAATTGCACAAATAACTATATTATTAGAACCCATTAGAAAAATAGTTAAGTATTTACGTATAGCACACACATTACGGTCTAGGTATAAAAAATTATGTAAAGATAATGGGTTAAGGCCGAAAAAATGGGCTATCGATTGTCCTACGAGATGGAATTCGACTTATAAATTATTAAATGAGGCAATTAAATATAAGGTAGTTATCACTGAGTTATATAATTCAGACCCAAAAAACCAATATGACGGTGGACTAATTACCGATATTCAGTGGGATTTGGCAACTAGTGTACGTAATATACTTGAATGTTATCATCATGCTACTAAGGTTTTTTCTTATGTTTACGAACCAAATATACACTATGTTATCATTGAGTGTGTTAATATTGTTACTACTTTACGTGAATTTGAAGAAAATGATTGTTTTAGTGCAATTATTCATGACATGAAAATTAAATAGATAGAATACTTTACAAATTTTCCCTATATTTATGGTGTTGCATGTCTTCTTGATCCTGCTGTTAGAAAAGAAGGTTTAGAAAATATTTTAGAACATTATTATGAGGTGTTAGGAGTTTCGTATAATCATGTTCTTTATGTACAAAATTGTTTAGAATTATTATATCGTCTTGTAGATATATATACTCCCAAAACTCAAAATGCTATACCACCTAAGACTAATACTGTTAGTAGGTTTAATAGTACTATTTCATCTATCTTAGCCAAAAAACAAAAATGTAGAATTTGCACTACGTCTTCTGTACCTACTTCTTCTTCTAGTATGATTAGGGAGTTTTTTTCTTATAACTATGAGTTAGATGATAATTTTTCAATACTAACGTGGTGGAAGAATCATGAGAACCAATTTCCGGTTTTAGCTAAAATTGCAAGGGACATATTAGTAGTTCCTGCCTCTACAATTGCGTCCGAGTCTGCTTTTAGTGCAGGTAGAAGAGTGTTGGACGAGAAGAGATCAAGTCTTTCGCCAGACGCGGTGAAGATATGTGTTTGCAAAAAGGACTGGGATCAAGCCGGAAAAAGACAACAAGGAAGAAAAGAAGATGACTCGGACGGAGATGAAGATCCGTGGATGATAATGGATAGTTCATCAGAATCGGCCACGTCAACTAGTGAACAACAATGAGATTTTGTATAAATTAAATAATGGATAGAATATTTTTATTTTATAATTTTAAATTTTATTTGTTTTGTATTTTTTTAATTTATTTATTATGTATACGCGGTTTGTTCCGTTTTTTTAGAGAAGAGTACTCTCAAATTAATTGTAAAATATTTTTTAATTAATAAAATTTATAGAGGTACCGTCCTCTTTTATTCTAAAAATATTCGTATGAAATAAATATTTCTTTTTTTAACAAAAAATTAAATAAAACCCGAACTTAAATATAATTTGTTTCAATAAAATTATGTACATAGTTAATAGAAATATATGCACGTGAGAGTCAGTAGTCACGGACAGTCAAACATAGAATAAACATAGAATAAAATGGATAGTCAGAAGTCTAATCCATTCAGGACAGTCAGAAGTCTTATCCATTCAAACAGATAAACAGTGGCTCGCCCCGAGCACGCCCCGCCCCGTTGAACTCGAATAAAAATTAAAAATAAAATAATGACAAGCGGTTTGTTCCGTNCTATGAGTTAGATGATAATTTTTCAATACTAACGTGGTGGAAGAATCATGAGAATCAATTTCCGGTTTTAGCTAAAATTGCAAGGGACATATTAGTAGTTCTTGCCTCTACAATTGCGTCCGAGTCTGCTTTTAGTGCAGGTAGAAGAGTGTTGGACGAGAAGAGATCAAGTCTTTCGCCAGACGTGGTGAAGATATGTGTTTGCAAAAAGGACTGGGATCAAGCCGGAAAAAGACAACAAGGAAGAAAAGAAAATGACTCGAACGGAGATGAAAATCCGTGGATGATAATGGATAGTTTATCAGAATCGGCCACGTCAACTAGTGAACAACAATGAGATTTTGTATAAATTAAATAATGGATAGAATATTTTTATTTTATAATTTTAAATTTTATTTGTTTTGTATTTTTTTAATTTATTTATTATGTATAAGCGGTTTGTTCCGTTTTTTTAGAGAGGAGTACTCTCAAATTAATTGTAAAATATTTTTTAATTAATAAAATTTATAGAGGTACCGTCCTCTTTTATTCTAAAAATATTCGTATGAAATAAGTATTTCTTTTTTTAACAAAAAATTAAATAAAACCCGAACTTAAATATAATTTGTTTCAATAAAATTATGTACATAGTTAATAGAAATATATGCACGTGAGAGTCAGTAGTCACGGACAGTCAAACATAGAATAAACATAGAATAAAATGGATAGTCAGAAGTCTAATCCATTCAGGACAGTCAGAAGTCTTATCCATTCAAACAGATAAACAGTGGCTCGCCCCGAGCACGCCCCGCCCCGTTGAACTCGAATAAAAATTAAAAATAAAATAATGACAAGCGGTTTGTTCCGTTTTTTAGAGAGGAGTACTCTCAAATTATTTGTAAAATATTTTTTAATTAATAAAATTTATAGATGTACAATCCTCTTTTATTTCAAAAATATTCGTATAATTTTTTAATAGTTTTAAATTTTTAAATGGAATTAAAATTTTAAAATTAAATAAATAAATAAACCCGCCTAACCCGCCGAGCCGCACACGAGTCAGTGTTTCTGAGAACCGGCTCGACTCGGCACGGCCCGAACAGCTTCACGTGCCGTCCACGAGTCAGGAGGTGGCCAAACCGGTACGTGGCTGAACCGGCACGGCTCGCCACGGACCGCTCGTTTGGCCACCACTAATTGTATTAAACATTGAGTCAGACGAGAAGATCAGCAGAGCCTTTTGCTACTTCCTCGGATATAACAAAACAGGTGATCAACTTATTGTTATGTTCTTGTATACTGAACAGTCTGCACTTGTGGAAGCTTGTCTCTTGTTCCTTCAAATACTATAATTGCAATTAATAATATGAAATTTAGACAAATCTATTTTATGATAAGGCACCGGAAATTTTTCAATGCAAGAAGCACAAGAAGAGACTGAAAGGATTATGAGGAAAGCAAGGAGGAGAAAAAAACACAGTAACACTATCATTATATCATTATAGCTGAATGATCATGATTTTGTTTATTTTATGTTGACAAGTGAAAGAAACTCTTTACGTCCAATCAATTTTCATTATAGTAAATACAATTTTTTTACCCTGTAACTGAACCATGTTCATTGTTCTTGTGATTGAAGGTGCATGTATCACGTAGATAAATATCATTGTTGTATTTAGTGCAGAGTTGAGGTATCGTACATTAAGTTCAGATTGCCCCTTCAATACTTGGACGGCCAAGTCCACTAACACATATTTTGATTGAATGTGGAGCCTTGGAAGTTTTGTTTAAAGTGTCTACTTTTGGTGTGCACCATCATATCATCTTGCATCTGTTGTAGGAAAATGAGTAGTAACCAGTAATTCTCAAAAAATTTGACTTTCTAATTTTGACAAACTTAACTGGGAATACAGTATTTCATATGGCAAAGGAATTGCACATAATGTAACGAGAAGAAGAAAGAAAGATCGACGAGTATCGTGTAATTGGCTTGAGATTAAAGCTTTATTTTTGTGAAGAAGTTCGGAAATTGAAGAAATTAGTGTTATACAAGCGTTATAGTCGAGGAATTAAAGGAAAATGTCATAAAAAAATTGGGTATCTTTTTACCATTTTTCCTTACTATGACTTTGTAACGATTACAGCCACATATATCACATACAATATTATCCTTGTCATATCCATAGAATAACATACAATCATTCTCACATGCATCAATTTTTATATATTCAACCCTCAAACTCTTCATAATCTTTTTCATATGATAATAAGATTCGGGCAAAGTGTGTTGCTTTGGTAACGCATCCATAATAAGTTTAATTAAACTATCAAAAGCTTTGTCGCTACAATGAGCAATATTTTTGAATTCTAATAGTTTAGAGGTAAAACATATTTTTGTATATTTTGTATATCCGGGATAGATGAGAACTCCATTTTCAACAATCGCCTTATACAAATTTTTAGCACTATCATTTGGAGCTTCTTCTAAATTACTAGTACCCGTGGTGTCATAAAAATCATAATTTCCACCCGCAAAATCATGTAACATCGCATTAAAATCTACCGGTTATTTTATCCTTGAAGATTCCCTATGATGATGAGAATGTGATTGTCGATTCTCTTCTCTTCGAACAACTTCACCGTGTGAAATCCCCACTGTATAACCCTCACTTATCTCAATCGAGATTAAATGAAATCTAATTTCATCAATTGACAACCAATTCAAATTTTTACATTTTTTACAAGGACATTTCATCTTATCACCCTCCATTCCATGCAAAATCTAAAAAAACATTTTACACCGTATTTATATTCGGGAGTTAGAGTAATTTTATCAATTTGTAATCGTTTACATATCCAACTTCGATCATCATTTACCATCTACATAAATACATACATTTACAAACAATTTAGCATGCATTTCAAAACTATAAACACAATATATATTTACACACACATGCATATATATACTTACAAAATATATAGAGTATACTTACATTATATATATATATATATATATATATATATATATATATATATATATATATATANTATATATATATATATCCACCACTTTTATATTCCTCTTAATCTCCACCACTTTTATCTTCCTAGCTAGCTCCCTTTTTTTTGGTTTGTAAGAAATAAGAGAATGGACTTGTATTTTTAAAAAAATAAAGTAACCTTCATAACCGACCGACAAGTGGACGGTTTTAACATTTACAATAAAACGACACCATTTTGCTTTGTTCAAGTACTGTTTTAATGAATTTACTATTATTTTTTTAATTTTTTTGAAAAACACGTAATCGACCGCAGGGCGGTCGGTTATATGTCTACCATGACAACCAAGGTTGTTAAGTCGACAAGTCGAGCCTCCACGCCCGTGGACCTTGGAATTGACTAGTCGACAAGTCGCCCGACTAGTCGTAAAAAATCGTAAAAAGTCGAAAAGTATCTTATTTAATCTAAATATTATATATAATATAGGTTAGCATGCTTTAATTTCATAGTTCAAATAAAAACTAATAGATAATAAATTCAAGTACCCAAAGTCAAACATCTCTAAACAAATAAAAACATAATTAAAGAGTTAAATCAACTAAACAAACACAATCATGCATAGTCATCCATCTCGGAATCATCTCCATCTCCATGAGTATTCTTCTCCGGTGGTACACCATAATCATCTTCCACCTCCTCATCATCGAAAAGAACATCGTCTTCATCCTCATCTTCCACTTCTTCATTAATAAGATCTTGTACTAAAGAATTAATAGGATCTCGGTTTCCGTCTACATTAATTATTTTTCTGCACAAAAGAATTTATGAAATCAGTACTCAATTGTTCATTTTTTTACAGGGAAGTGCAGTATGGACTTTGGCAAAATGAAGAGCTCAAAGATTGTATAACAGCAGTGAAATACTGAAATGTAAATAAGTAAATAACACATGTAATGATCATTGGCAGGAAGAATATTGAAAAATTGCAGTTCATTTTTTACAGAACAGTGGCAATGGCATTGTGTTTTTATCAATAGAGCATATGTTATGACTTATGATCATAATTCATAAATGCAGATGTCTTCGTCATTGGGCTAACTAAGAAATGTGCATACAGTCAGTCACAGATGCATACAGACTCCAAGTATGAGAGAAAATGAAACATAAAATATCAAAAAAGGTATCCATTTTATTACAAGTTAAATATCCATTTTATTATAAAAGTATAAAATAATTAAAAAAAGTATAAAATAATTTAGCAAAAAAAGTATAAAATAAAAGTATAAAATAAAAATATAAAATAAAAGTATAAAATAAAAGTATAAAATAAAAATATAAAATAAAAATATAAAATAAAAGTATAAAAAAGTATAAAATAAAGTATAAAATAAAAATATAAGAGTAACGTGTGTATATTACACACATATACACACAGCCACACAGGGACACAGGCACACAGCTCGTACGTGTGTGTATATACACACATATACACACACACACACAGAACTCAGAAGTGAGAAGAGTAGAAGACCAAAGAAAGAAAGAGAAAGAGAAGAAGGAGAAAGGGAGAAGAGCTTACCGGAATAGCTGACGGAGAGGAAGAGGCTTCGCTGGAGAAGAAGAGCTTCATTGTAGCCTGTAAACTTGTTTCTCTATTTAGTTCTAAAAAAACGTAAGTATAAGTGTATAACCTAATTTTTCAATTTGGGTCGGGTATGGACCGAGTTCTGAGTCGGATCCGGGTAAAATCCACGGGTCGACTTTTTCAGCAAGTCGCGTATCGACTTATTCTCCTTTGTCGACTGGTCGACTAGTCGACGACTAGTTGCGACTAGTCGCCCGATGTGATAACAGTGATGACAACAATAAAACTGACAACGGCTAAACTAGTCAGTTTTATTTTCACAAAAATGACGCCGTTTTGGTTTCTGAAAAAGACAAAACCGACCATTTGTCCGGCTGTTGGTTATGAGTCGACCACGTCAGCAGCAAAACCGACCAATACTCAACCGGTCGGTTTTAAGATTAAAAACGAAGTCGTTTTTATTTTTCCAACCAACAAAACCGACCGTAGGCGGAACGGTCATTTTTTATCCCCACTTTTTTGTTCAGTCGGTTAAAATATTTTGATTATTTTTATTTTAATATATATATATATATATATATAATTTGATAATTCAAATCTATTAAATTTTTATAATATGTATGTTATAAATACTTATTTTGGTATTTTAATATAGAATATAATATTGAAAATTTTATATGTGTGAATTTATTTTTAAACATATTATAAATATCATTCACTAATTATTATAAATAGATGATTTTACATGTGTTTTTATATTATTAAAAGAATATATAATATTGTAAGTTAATGATTCCAATTTTTTTTAAACACGTTTTTTTTATTAATTTTCATGTTTGATATTTTGATTTCTACTATAATCTTAAATTTGAAATTGAGATTTTTTTTTAATTTTAAATTTAACATTTAAACAAAATGTTGAATCATGCATGCATATATAGGCCGATCACAAACACTATTTTCTCAAACAACTAATCTCTACTCTCATCTCTCTCTCTCCAAGATGTTCACCTTAAATCGCTTCAAAACCATCTTCCGCACCACCGGTGACCGTTGACCACCGGTGACACCACCTTCTCAACCCCACCCCTCTCATCATTCTCCCCCTAAACCTAAACATTCTTCAACGCCCCCGTCAACCAATGAACCTAACTTGATTTCAAGAATGTCACCCTATATCCCTCTCATCATTGGAATCAACAATGAGGTATCCATAATATTTACTTTGTTGTTTTTCTAGTCATTCACTATTAATCTTGATGTTTTTTGTAGGCAAAATCAATAAAGACCCTTTATATCTTAGCTTCTATAGCTAGTTTAGGTTCTGGAGCTTGGCTAGTACACCATGAGTACTACAAGAAGAAAATAGAGCAACAACTCAGAGATGAGGAGAACCATGATCGTAAAGTGCATCAAGAAAAGGTGGAGAGTGACTTGGCACATCTACGCCGAGACGTCAAACACATAAAAGAAATGTTGTACATAGCCTAGGTAATAAAATTAATAAGTCCATGAATATGTTCTGTTAATTTTTCTGTTTGAATATGGCATTGGATTGGTAATTTCTTAAAATCACGAGTTTTATTTTCTTAATAGATGGGAAGTTCTTAACTTTTCCAAAAACAAATAAGAAAGAGATGGCTAAAGGTCCTGGTCTCTACCCAGACATGGGCAAAAAAGCTTGGGTTAATCTTTTTTCTTACACACACGCACATTATGTATATATTTATTGGGTTTTATATCAAACCGGTCACCAATCTCACAAAAAAATATCAAGTAGCTACCCAATCTCCATGGCTACTCATTTAAGCCACTAAAGTGTCAAAATATATCACTTCGTTATTTTTTAAAAAAAATAATTAACGATTAACCCTTAAAAATTATAAGGATGAACCTTAATATTCAAGTATAATACACGTTTGATATAAATGCTTGACACTTCATCACAGTTTTAACCTTAATCATTAATTTTTTTTAAAAAAATAACGAAGTGATATATTTTGACACTTTAGTGGCTTAAATGAGTCGTCGTGGAGATTGGGTAGCTACTTGATATTTTTTTGTGAGATTGGTGGTCGGTTTGATATAAAACCCAATAAATATATACATAATATGACCCCAAGCTTTTTTGCCCATGTCTGGGTAGAGACCGGGACCTTTAGCCATCTCTTTCTTATTTGTTTTTGGAAAAATTAAGAACTTCCCATCTATTAAGAAAATAAAACTCATGATTTTAAGAAATTACCAATCCAATGCAATATTCAAACAGAAAAATTAACAGAACATATTCATGGACTTATTAATTTTATTACCTAGGCTATGTGCAACATTTCTCTTATGTGTTTGACGTCTCAGCGTAGATGTGCCAAGTCACTCTCCACCTTTTCTTGATGCACTTTAAGAATAAAGTGGTAAAATAATTATTGGGTGCATGTAGATCTTCTGTATAGGGACTACCAGACTGACTATAAAGTTACTGTCTCTACTGTTGCTGCTAATGGAGTGGTTAGTCATTCCTCCTTCCCTTGTATATATAACCATTTCTGTATAATATTTGTGTGCATACATTATTAAAATGGTAGATTTTTTGACCCCAGAAGTAGTTTTCTTGTGATTCTGATATTAAAGTTGGGATTCTGGAGTGGCCCACCTGTGGTGAAGTTTCTCGTAGTGGTAGATGAGGTCTATAGTTCGATTCTCTCCCCCTACCTGGTTCTTTGTCCTCGTGTAGTTAAAAAGCTAATGCTTTTAAAGATTTGTGAAGGAAAAAAGATATTTTTTAAAAATGTTTTTAACTTCAACTAAGTTAAGTTGCTAAGTATTAGCTAATTAGCTTGCAAAGTGAGAGGGTTTAAGTGATTTTACTGTGTTATTATAAGGAGATATCCAATACATTTGAGTATTACTACGGTACACACTGATTACTTGTGAATTTTGGTCTTCGATATGTTTGGAGGTTCTGTGAATGGATCGCATTTATGGGCATGTTATATTGCTGAAGTTTAAGTCATTCAGCTTATGCACACGTGATACAATGAGTGTTACAGATCGACAGTTTCCTTGTGTGTTAGCTCTCGTCATAAGTTTGAACCCACCTTTCTACTTGAATATCTACGCCCCTGTAGCTTCAGTTAACATGGTTTAATTTATTCAGTTTGTTTTGTTAGGCAACTAGGTTTTAAATTTGGCAAAAAAAACTAGGTTTTAACTACTAAAATGGGGAAATGTGATAGTGACTTTTGGTGTCATTGCACTTGCGCCTTCTCCATTTCTCCCACTCTGTGGGGTTAAATGATGATGGAATTATGTATGCTAGATGCAATCATATCTTTGTTATTCTGAATCCATTTATAACATTGTACATGGTCAGTACCTTTCATACTATAAATGCATTCTTCTGTAGATTAAGTCGATTGTGTGTAAATTTTAGATTCATGGGCTTGTTATTTTGTTCTGATACATTATTGTCCGCTATAGCTGTTAAATATATTTTTGCTAGGTTTATGTTCTTTGTGTGCTTAGTTTTCTTACCTACATTGCAGGCAATTACTCCCTCAGCAGCAAAGAAGGGTGAATTATTGTTGGCTGATGTGATAGCTCAATGGAAGAACAACAATGTCACTACTGATCTTAAGTTGGACATTCAATCAAATGTATGTTAATTTTTTATACTGTTAGGAAAAAAATTCTTTAATATGCTTGAAGGCCACTATTCTTGAGAAGGAATAGAGTAAGGCCTTTACAGGTCTATTTTAGATATTTGCTACTTATCTGGATCAAATTTTGTATGGCGAAGTAAAAGTCTGGAACAGAGATATAATTTATGCTGCAATAATTAATAGCGCAGCTATTATGCAGTCTCATGTAAGTATGTCTATGCCAAGATATTTACTCACACTTGAGTAACTTTTGATTAGGATCTTCTCAATTATCTCCAATTCCATCCCTCTTGTCTACGAAAAATATGAAAAAAGTTAGGATTTATAGGTATTTCATGTGAACAAAGCAGAGGGGTATTATAACAACTCTGATGGAGTGAGGGAGTTATGGATGTTTGAAGATAACATAAGATTCTGTAGTTTTAAGTTTTAACCTAGTTCTTTCAAATTTTTAACAAAGAAAGGAAAAGACAACAGAAATGTAGTTAAGCAGAACTTCATTCTTTGTCTATAATTTACATCTGCATGTCAAATTGTCAAAATTTAAATATTGTGTTAGTACTGCTGTGTGAAAGTCTTTCTTATGAATTAATTTCCTTTAGTTAGTAAAATGTATTAAAATGCCTTGCTACCAAGATTATTCATCATCTCAATGTTCCTGTTAAATGTCACTTCTTCCACTCTTTTTTTTGGTGGAGACAACGGTAGTATTTCACTATCTGGATTTGAAACCAAATAAATTGTTTGTTTTATACAAGCTAGTTCGTCACTGACTCACTGTTTAATGAAGAACTTAATTTTTTACGGATTTGATTATTTTGGCTGATGTTTTGTTTGGACATGCAGCTCTGTACAACTATCACTCTTGATGAACTTGCACCCGGACTCGAGACAATATTGAGTTTTGTTGCTCCCGATCAGAAATCTGGGCAGGTAAAGTATTTAAGCTGATGATACAGGTGGAAGTACAATATTTTCACGAGTATGCTGGAATAAGCACCAGCATTGGGATGGCTGCTAAACCACTTTGTTCAATTTCAAATCTAAAGAAGGTCTAATTCTAATCCTCATATTTACAATTCACTTTACAATAAAACTATATAGAATGTAATGATCTTCCTGGTAATAGTCATTTTGGCATCCCAACATCACTCTTTTTCAATTTATTATTCACAAAACCGGTCTGATCTGCCAAATCATGCCAAGATTTCAAAAAGTTTTGAATGAGCTAAGCTAGAGTCTTCCTGACTTGCGGGACTGGTTAAAGCAATTCCCCTTATCTTGCTAGATATGTATTCTCGGTATCCAGGTTTTGGCTGTTGGAGGGGATGGTGGTGTCCTGCGTGAGGTTGCTCGGCATTCTCTGAAATTCTACAACTCGGGAGTATGCTCTTTCTTTACAGATTTCTAAATTTGTGTATCCAACATTAATTCGTGTTCCTCATCTTTGTATTAAAGTAATGATTCTCTTGTGACCAGATTCACGAGGCTGCTTTCTGTTTGCCATCTTTTGCCAAAAAAGTAATCGAAGGAAAAGCTAAATGAGGCAAATATCAGAGTTCCAAGATGCATGACGAAGTTGTTGGTGAACTCTTGATGTGCTTAATTAGTGAATCTGTTCATCATTAAATCAGTTAACAGTATCAAGGTTCAAAATCTACGCACGATTAGTATGTATATGTATATTGATTCTGAGAACAAATTTGTTTCTAAGGCTTGCTTGTCACATTTTTAAACAAAGTACATGAGTATTAATTCTTTGCTTTTATCTCTATTTGGATTTGAATTTAGGTGGGTTTGGTAGCCAGAAATAGTTTCTCATGTAAATGATTTAGGTCCGCAACATGTTGGTTTGTAGTAAAATCCTATTCATTTTAATTGTTGAAAATTTGGTTTATGTATTTTTCTGCGTTGGTTTGGAGTAAAATCCTTTTCATTACTGCTATTTTTCAGCAATTTGGTTGATATATCTTTCTCCATTGATTTACGGTCATTGCTATGTATTGTGGGGGAGACTCTGTGCAAGGGGTTGGGGGTTGTGTGTGTATTATGGACTCTTTTCCAGCCAACCACTGGCTATCAACTTTAACATTGCAAATAAAGAAAAAAGGAAACCAATGCAATGAATGTGTTTGCTTTGCTGAATTTAATTTCTGAGACTTTGATATTCTGAATTTTTTTCTCTCAAATCCATGTTTGTTTTATGAGATTATAATTCTAGGAATAGTATTCATTCATTATAATTCTTCACTATTATCCCTAAGCGACAAAGATTTCGTAGAGGCCTTGTTCAAATATTAAAATGAGGCTCTGAATAAAAAAAATTCAAGCAAAATTGGGGCCCTGAATTATTAAATTTTTGTAATATAATTTTTTGAAAAAATATTTTATAATACGTGAAACATTTTCGTAAAATTTGTAATTTTTAATATTGAATATGAAATGGATAAAATTGTTAAAATAATAGTTTATCATCTCAAATATCTAAATATCTATTAGTTAAATATTTTAAAAACCATATTTTTAAAATGAATATTTTATGACCATTTTTTATTCTTCTTTTTTCTATTAAATTTTATTTTACGTTATTATTATTTGATTATACTGATTTTATATTTGTGATTATTGATATTATAGTATAAAAATAAAGAAATAAATTAACTAATTTTATTCAAAGTAAATAAAGAATAATTATAAAGTGAAATATAATTTACAATAAGAAATGCTACAATAATTATAATGTGTTTTCTAAAATTTATGAAAAATAAAATAATTTAAGATAAAATATAACAAATAAATATTATTTTAATTATAACATACATCAACTACGAACTCTAGCGTGGATTTTGGGTCCTTCAACAAAGGGAGACCTTGTGCAAGGGATCTGTTTGCACAGACTTTTAGTTGGGTCTGCCTAAGCATTATAATACTTTAAATTATTCAATACTATATTTGTTCGAAATGATTAAATTTAGGACTGGATTATAATTCTTTTAATTATAATTCTATGTTTATTTTGAGGGATAACGCATAAATTGGACTATTATCCTTTAAATTTTCTAATCTTTTGTTTGTTTGACATTGTATTATAATGAAGGGATTATAATCATTTAAAAAATGACTTATTAGAGATGATTAAATAATACATCCTCCAACAAGATATTAGAGAAAATTATAATCTTAACCCTTATTCCATGAAAACAAATAAATGATTAATATTTTAAATGATTATAATTCTTGATATAATCTTAAATAAATTTTTACAAAACAAATCTATAATTAAAATATTTAAAGGATTATAATCATATCCACTATTAAATCTTATAAAACAAATATGACCTAACAAATATCCCTTATTTAAAAAAAATTAAATTTTTTTTCTGAATAAAAATTTAATGTTTAAATTTTTATTTAGAAAAAAATAATTAAAAATAAGTTACGGAACTATATTTTATATGCACCTTAAAATGCGTGCCGGACCTTTTTTCCGAAAGGATAACAATTGGGTGGGACGGAGGTAGTAATAATTAGTTCTTCCTTTACGTTTTAGTGCAGTATATTCTAATGTGTATGTAAGCTAATACTGAAAAAATTTTGAACTCCAATAGTGAAAGATTGTTTCATTTTATGGGCATATAATTGTATTTACTAAAAGTTGAATTAATTCTATTTTTTTAATGTAGTGCATTGCTGGGGCATATAATTATATTTGCTAAAACTTAAACCAATTCTATTTTTTTATGTAGTACTTTACTGGTAAGGCTATTAAACAGATATTTCGGATACACATCTGCCTATATTCGGATCTGAATCCAAAAATCCGAACCCGTATCCGAAATCGAAAATATCAGAAAACAATATATCTGAATCCGAATCCGGTGAATAATATCTGGATCCGGATAATATCCGAATTTGAATCATGTTTTACATTTTTGAAAATATAAATAAATAATCATTTTTAAATATAATTTTTTATTTTAAAATTATGAATTAATGTGATATATATGTACAATAATTATATATATCTTAGAAAAATATATAATTTTTTAAAAAATAAATAAATACATATATTTATAAATTGAACCTAATAAAATATATATTTATATTATATATATTTAAATTCGGATCCGGATATTATAGGATACGAATATACCCATATTTGTATGTGTATCCAAAATTGTCTGATTCGGATACGGATAATATCCGATTTATTCCGGATACAGATAATATCCAACTTATTTCGAATACGAATACATATATTTCGAACAGATGTCGGATATTTTAAATTTTTTGACATCTCTAATTGCTGGTCATGTGAATGATTTAATGAGTTGTCAGAAATGTTATCGAATGTAATGTTCACCATTATAAATACAATTATCATGTTCATTAGTTACCAAAATTTATAGTTTTTGCATACTCTAATGCTTCGTTTAATTTGTTTAGGGGGTTATTCTTACAATAAGAATTTTAATTGGCGTTATGATACATAATTTATTTATTTTCTTTTCTCAAATTGTTGCGTATATTATGTAAAAAAAATTACCCTTGTCTGCGAAGGGTATTATTGAAATTATAATACTCGAATATGTTATTAATTTTTTTAAAAAAGTTACATGTATCTCAAAATTATAACTTGAGCATAATACTAATTTTTTTAAAAGGTTGCACATATATTTGTTAAAGATACAAATTAGAAGTATATATTTAATTGTGCTTTATAAATATATATATAACTTTTTCAATCAACAAAACTATAAAGACCATGATCATTGTATATTTTTCTAGAAAATACATGTGTCTTACACGGGTTTTAGGGCTAGTTTTAATTAATAAAACAATCCTGCCATAAATGGAGAAATAACAATGTTTATTTAAGTCGGTTTTTATTTCCCTAGTTAGATCGGTCGATCTTTGATTCTATATACAAAATTACTTGTTCTTAACTTAATTAAATCTGCTATCTCTACCGTCAAAAATAAAATAAAATCTGCTATCTCTACTATAAATACACGTTAATCAATTAATGCATGCATCACGCGAGAATCCAAAGAAAATTATGTCTTCTCGTGCATTGTTAGGTTTCTCTAATATTGTTTTATCAACTGCTAAGAGCATCTCCAAGCTTAGCAATCTGTTAGCTAAAAGCTGATGTGGCAGGCATTTTTAGATAATGAGATAGCAAACTACTTTCTCCAACGGTAAAAACTGTTAGTTAAAATTTTAGATAACGGTAAAATGATCATCTATATTAGCAGATTGGAAAGTGGTTATCTATAATTAAAATATAGATAAAGTACAGTTCCATGTCAGCTCCCATCAAATTAAAGTACAAAAACTATAATATACTAATATATTAAAGTACTAAAAATAATAAAAAAATACAGTTTTTGAAATATAGCTAACCATTATAACTAACACCATTGGAGCACAACACCTCACAGGTTCAGTAAATTTTACCTAACAATTACCTTATATTATTTTAACTAACTATTTTAACTATCCCCGTTGGAGATGCTCTAATGCACTTCAAACAGATACTTCAATATTGAAGCAGTTTTGATCGTGGCGCTTGTTATAGTATATAATAACAATGTTTGTGATTATTATTATTATTGGTTGGTTTACGAGGTTTAAAACCAAGATTCGCGCCGATTCAAGGGTCAGACCAGGGTCGGTTCTCCCTTTAGGCCAAGCGATTGCCTAAGGCCTTCAAATTTTTAAGGCTCCAAAATATATAATATATGTTAGTATATATATAATATATATGTCTTATATTATTTTTAATTTGAAAATATTAAACCTTTTTAAAGAGATTTTAGGATAATATTTGAATTTTATAAAAGGTTAAAAGTATAAATAATATTTATACATCATTTTGTTTTTTGAAGACAATAAAACAAATAAAGTTGATATTAATTGTATTTTATTTTGTGTGCACATCTCATAATTTCTTACTTGAATTTGTAAACTAATAATTTTCAATGAATCATTTTCTTTTTGAAAATGAATATTATTCTTCTAAAATGGGGACATCTTAAAGAAATGACATTTGAAAAGAAAACTTGTATTACTTCTTATAATTAAGTCTATATAATTGTTTAATTTTAATTTATTTATGTAAAAGTAAAATTTTTAAATAGCTTTATTTTATAATATTTGAATATTATATATAACATAAAGCCTCTTTTTTAATGATACAAATTTTAAAATTTAGACCTCTTTTTTAACTTTCGCCTACTTTCTTGAGGCCGCCTTGTCAGAGCCATCAGCTGGGAAACTTGACATGCATAACAGGAGCGTTATAGTTCGAAAATTAATTCAATTCAAAGTATGGAGTCTAAAAAGTGATGGCGAACGTTTAGTATTAGTTTATATATTTACTGATTGAGAAAATATATGTAATTTTGGTTTTTAACTTTTTTTAACTTTAGTTTTAATTATGCGCGCATTCTATTGTTAAGATCTTTAATTTTAATATTTAATAATATTTTTATCAATTAGCATGATCAATATATGAGACTGTGTATTTGTGTAGCGTGATTAATATTATAGAGGCTCAAGATGCGTTAATTTTATGTTATATTTACAATTTATGTATGTACAATTATACATACAGTACTGATACACATATACTTTGTCTTTGTTATTAACAATGTTTGATGATTGATGAATAAGGTATCATCGTCATATATAATTAGTTGTTTCAGAACTAAATTTTTGGTCTAATTAGAAAAAAATCTTGAACAGGATATGTTATGAATAATAAAATTAAATGTTTTTTGTTAATAAATTTCTCAACATAAATTAAAATGGGTTAAATATCTTATTGGTCACTGAAGTCAGCCTGATGTATCAAGATGGTCACTGAACTGAAATTGGACTCATGTAGGTCACTAACTTGAGTAGATGGTACACTCCGTTAAGTCATCTAACGGAAGTTACGTAACATGACAAAAGTTGCTGACATGGCATAAGAATTAAGTTTCTTTTTAATGTTTGGACAAAGAATTTGATTAGTGCCAAGCATTTATTCCCTTTTCTTTTTAATTCTAGTTATGAGCTTGAATGTAATCTACTGTATCATTGTTAAAACTGGCATATACTTCTTAGTAATGATCCAAGCATTGAGCATTCAGACATGTTATTATCAACATTGTCCGCTTTTGATGTTGTTGCTAAGTGAGTCTTAGTCCAAGCTTTAGTATCAAGGTTCCTGAGTTGGTCATAAACAGGCCTAGACTGTTTTGCAACTTTTGCAAAGTAAAGCTTGCAAAGTAAAAAAGAAACATTAAAGCAAAGTCAGCAACTTCTGTCATATCACGTAGCTTCTGTTAGATGACTTAACGGAATGTACCATCTACTCAAGTTAGTGACCTACATGAGTCCAATTTCAGTTCAGTGACCATCTTGATATATCAGGCTGACTTCAGTGACCAACAAGATATTTAACCCAAATTAAAATTGAGTGCACGGGAGATCAATACATAGAGATCAACATTACATATATACATATTTTTTGCATATAATTTTATACTTCAATATATTTATATATTTATTTTACCCTTCACTCTAGCTAATATAGTTTTTTAATACGTACAACAAATTACTTTCTGGGTCATCAATTTAATTACAATCTTTTCATATATATATACAAAAATATTTTTACTTTCCATACGCCAAATTACTTGCTCATCAAAGAAGAAAAGATTTTTGAATACTAATTGAATCCTATAACTTTCTTTATTATTATTTTCTAATTCTAATTCTAATGCTAATTGAATCCTGTATATATATTTCCTCTATAAATAGATGATCTCAAATGCTGCATGGCAATAATCCGAACTTGTTCATCAATCTCACCAACAGACATAGAAGGTAATGCTTGCAAAGTTCAAAATAAGGAATTCAAGAAAGTGAATTGGCTAAGAATATCAATAAAAGTAATGCTAGTGTAGGAGACCAGTGGTACATGAGTACAGCAAGAGACTTTCAAGTTCAAAACATAATGCAAATCATTATGTTTTAAGGATGAGGCAAATCGTAATAGAAGATCTAAGCAAGGGAAATCAAAGCATTTGATATTATTTATTTTAATGATGAAATTTTGGAAAAAAATGTTTTAAGGGATACATGGCCCGTGGCCCGTGACCCTTACCAGATCCGTCTCAGCGTAATCGCACGTGTAGATTTTTTTGTATGCTATTGTTAAGATTGTTATTCCACTAATGTATGAGATTGTGAAATTTAATAAATTTTATTTTCTGTAAACATGATGTTGGTGCAAGATTAAACATTTTGTTTTTGGGTATGCTACTCACACTTCTTGGATGACCAAGTAAACGCAGGCTTGGACTGCTCTTGTTGACTTTGTCTAAAAACAAGTCAGGTGGGTTGCTTTTGATATTTTTTACTTAAAGATAGAAACAAAATATTTATTTTTAAAAATTACAAGGATTTAAACGTATATTTAATTTTTAATTATTTATATTTATTAATAATTGAAAAATTAGTAAAACCAAACACGTTCGTCCATAATTTAATTTAACTAGTATAGAACAATGACCCTTGTGAGCTAATTAGTCGATTCCCACCTTCATATTTCTATTTCAATTAATTGACGCAGTCCATATCAAGATAATCGAAGCTTTTTTGCATGTGCGAGTTATTATACTTACAAAAAAAATTATCAATCAAATTTTAAATTCTGTTTCGCAAGGTTATGCCACTTGCTTTATTGTATCACACACTTCGGACCTGGTCAATTTTTTTGTGAGCCAAGTATTTCTGAGAAGATATCACATCCAAAGATTCTCTGTGCTGCAATGCTAAGCAAATACGACAATCACATATGTATTAAATTAAATCAAGATTTCATATCCTTGAATTTTTTTTATTTATTTTTTTGGTGTTGATGAGGGGCACAAGGCCCTCATATATCCTTGAATATGGCTAGGTTAATTGGAATGTACGTTATGGGTTGTTCGTGAATTATTTATAAGATAAGTCCCTGTTTATGTTATAAATTAATTTAGACAACATTTAAACGTTAGAAGGGGAAAAGCATTTTAATTTAGTTCAAATCAAATAATTAACTGAAAATATTATTTACCAGAATAAACTAAAATTAGGTGTAAATTAAAATATGTCTACTCATTCGATTAACTACTTAATCCGTCTAGCCGATCAATGATTATAAAATTTTAATCAACTTTTACGTCCGTCCAGCACTTTTAAGAAATAATGAGGTAGGCCATAGGTGGTTAGCTATTTTTAGACACAATAAATAAAGTTCACTGTTTAACTGGGGATGTTGAAATCATAATTAATCCTTGGTTGTTAACACCTTTCTGTCTAGAATTTTAATTTTCATGTCCTTAAAAATTGATGAAAATATACATAAAATTATAATACCCTAAAGTGTATCTTGATAAAAAAAATTATAATGGTGCAGCTAATTATTTATAAAATAAATACTGTCTGAAATCAAAAAATTTATCCTGCCTTAATTCAAATAATAAATCATAAAGTATGAAAGAGTAATAATATTAGTACCAAAATGACGGGGATATGCCGCCGAAAAGTCAGTCTTAGATTAATATGCATGTATATACTCGAAAGTTCTAAAACACGAACGCCCGTGTATAGAATTTCAATCATATTCCTCGTACACATTTATAATTTTCATAATTTTCACTTAATACGGAGTATATTATTGACATTTGTTGCAAAGTAACGGCAGTGATTACGTATTATTTTTCTTGAAGTTGACATTTGTACAATTTTAATATTTTCATTTTTTGGTCAAATAATGAGACGCCAAAGTTGACTACCCCACGAACCATTAGAGATGTGGTTCATGCACACAACTAATTATCTGACCACTTCCCGACAAGAGCCCACTTGGTTCCTCGATATTCGTGTCAAATCTGTAATCATCTGGTCCGTTTATGCAAAAATTGACTCGTTAAACAGTCAAAGTCATCTCATTTCCGAGCTGTGTTCACTCATCTAACTCAGAACCGTTTCCCACCGAGTCGGACAACATGCAAGTACAGTCACTGATTCACGGGTTTATCATTATTTTATAACCTTAATTAGCATTTCAAATACTAATTAGGCTGTCATTTAGCAGCCCTCAACATAAACTAATTTGTCATCCGAGCTGGAATATCGTGCCATCAACGTATGAGCAAACGTTATCGAACAAATATTATAGTCCAATATTAAATAATTGTAAAATACTTAAGGCTCTAACTTGAAGAAACATTTAGTGCATTAATAATATAATAGTATTTACACGTGCATAACATCAACATAGATAAATATTTTGGGGTCAAAATATTCGAGAAGGCCAATTTACTAACTTGAACAAGATAATTTGCTTGTAACAACAATCAAATCATCATGCTTCAACACACACAACTATTTATCAACATTGACATTTCAAAATATTGAATTTAGTATATTAAAAAACAACTTGAGAGAAAATAATTAAAAAAAGGGAAAGAGTATATTATTGTGAACTAAAATAAGAATAATTATCTCTGTGTCTCTAATCAGATTAGAGGGACTAATAANGAAAGTCAGTCTTAGATTAATATGCATATATATCTCGAAAGTTCTAAAACACGAACGCCCGTGTATAGAATTTCAATCATATTCCTCGTACACATTTATAATTTTCATAATTTTCACTTAATACGGAGTATATTATTGACATTTGTTGCAAAGTAACGGCAGTGATTACGTATTATTTTTCTTGAAGTTGACATTTGTACAATTTTAATATTTTCATTTTTTGGTCAAATAATGAGACGCCAAAGTTGACTACCCCACGAACCATTAGAGATGTGGTTCATGCACACAACTAATTATCTGACCACTTCCCGACAAGAGCCCACTTGGTTCCTCGATATTCGTGTCAAATCTGTAATCATCTGGTCCGTTTATGCAAAAATTGACTCGTTAAACAGTCAAAGTCATCTCATATCCGAGCTGTGTTCACTCATCTAACTCAGAACCGTTTCCCACCGAGTCGGACAACATGCAAGTACAGTCACTGATTCACGGGTTTATCATTATTTTATAACCTTAATTAGCATTTCAAATACTAATTAGGCTGTCATTTAGCAGCCCTCAACATAAACTAATTTGTCATCTGAGCTGAAATATCGTGCCATCAACGTATGAGCAAACGTTATCGAACAAATATTATAGTCCAATATTAAATAATTGTAAAATACTTAAGGCTCTAACTTGAAGAAACATTTAGTGCATTAATAATATAATAGTATTTACACGTGCATAACATCAACATAGATAAATATTTTGGGGTCAAAATATTCGAGAAGGCCAATTTACTAACTTGAACAAGATAATTTGCTTGTAACAACAATCAAATCATCATGCTTCAACACACACAACTATTTATCAACATTGACATTTCAAAATATTGAATTTAGTATATTAAAAAACAACTTGAGAGAAAATAATTAAAAAAAGGGAAAGAGTATATTATTGTGAACTAAAATAAGAATAATTATCTCTGTGTCTCTAATCAGATTAGAGGGACTAATAATATTAATTTACGCAAATGAAACATAAAATATAAAATCTCGATAGATAAATATTATTAAAGTAATTACAGCGAGTATGCAGATCTTTTGAGACTCTTCCCAGTTCACACTTCCCGTGCACCTGAATTTCCTGGCACCCTCGTATTTTAATTTCT
>QRFB01007553.1:0-19895 GCA_008931105.1 Oenanthe javanica
CTTCTTCCTAGTCCTGACCCTCTCTGCACTCTCCCCCTACTCCTCCAGTCAAACACCCCAATCCTCGTCCTTCATTATCCACGTCTCCAAATCACACAAACCACACATCTACACTTGCCACCACCACTGGTACTCCTCCATTCTCCAATCTCACCCATCCTCTAAACTCCTTTACACTTACAGCCACGCTGTCACCGGCTTCTCCGCTACTCTGACACACTCTCAGGCCGCCGCTATTAGCCGTCTTCCAGGAATACTATCCGTACTCCCTGATCGTCTCCAGCAACTTCACACTACGCACACTCCTACTTTCCTTGGCCTGGCTGATACTTTCGGTCTCTGGCCTAATTCTAATTATGCTGATGATGTTATTATTGGAGTTCTCGATACCGGTATCTGGCCGGAGCGTCCTAGCTTCTCGGACGAAGGCTTGTCTCCTGTTCCGTCTACCTGGAAAGGTGTTTGCGAAACTGCTCCTGATTTTCCAGCTTCCGTGTGTAACAACAAGATTATCGGAGCCAGGGCGTATTATAAAGGATATTCAACTAATAATAATTTGAATCTGACTAGTGAGAAGCAGCTTTCTGTACGCGATACAGAAGGTCATGGAACTCATACTGCGTCTACTGCTGGTGGATCTGTTGTTGAGAATGCTGGATTTTATGATTATGCCAAAGGCGAAGCTAGAGGTATGGCGATCAAGGCCAGGATTGCTGCTTATAAGATCTGTTGGCCTGGTGGATGTTATGATTCCGATATTTTAGCTGCTATGGATCAGGCTATTGCTGACGGTGTTCATATCATTTCTTTGTCTGTTGGAGCCACTGGTTATGCTCCGCAATATGATCGTGATTCGATTGCGATAGGTGCCTTTGGAGCCACTCTGAACGGAATCGTTGTGTCCTGCTCTGCTGGCAATTCAGGTCCCGGTCCGTACACTGCTGTCAATATTGCTCCCTGGATTATTACTGTCGGTGCTTCCACGATTGACAGGGAGTTTCCGGCTGATGCGATTCTAGGCGATGGGAGGATCTATGGCGGAGTGTCGCTCTACTCTGGTGAACCTCTCGGAGACGAGCAGATTCCATTAATTTATGGTGATGATTGTGGAAGCAGATATTGTTATAGTGGAAGTCTAGATCCTGAAAAAGTCAAAGGCAAGATTGTCATCTGCGATCGTGGAGGCAATGCCAGAGTGGAGAAAGGAAGTGCTGTGAAAATTGCTGGTGGTGTTGGTATGATCCACGCAAACACGGAGGAAAATGGTGAAGAACTTTTAGCTGATTCTCATTTAATTCCGGCAACTATGGTTGGTCAAGTCGCTGGCGATAAGATCAGAGCTTATTCGAGATCAGATAAGAATCCGACAGCTACGATTACTTTTAAAGGAACGGTCATCGGAAATTCACCTTCAGCACCGCGTGTGGCTTCTTTCTCCAGCCGGGGGCCGAATCATTTGACCGCGGAGATCCTTAAGCCGGACGTGATTGGACCTGGTGTTAATATTTTGGCAGGTTGGACAGGGTACACTAGTCCAACCGATTTGGATATTGATCCGAGAAGAGTTGAGTTTAATATTATATCGGGCACTTCTATGTCGTGTCCTCATGTGAGTGGATTGGCTGCTTTGCTTCGCAAGGCCTACCCGAAATGGAGTCCGGCTGCTATTAAATCTGCTCTGATGACAACTGCTTATAATGTGGATAATACTGGTGCAAATATTACTGATCTTGCCACTGGTGTGCAGTCGACTCCGTTTGTTCATGGAGCAGGACACGTGGAGCCAAACAGAGCTCTTGATCCGGGGTTGGTTTACGATATTGATGTTAGTCACTATGTGGCATTCTTGTGTTCAATTGGATATACTCCAAAGAGAATTTCAGTGTTTGTGGGTGATGATAAAGTGGATTGCAGTGTCGAGAATTTAGGTGGTAGTCCCGGGAATTTGAATTACCCATCTTTTGCAGTGGTGTTTGATGATAGTAATGAAGTCAAGTACAAAAGAGTTGTGAAGAATGTAGGAAGTAATGTAAATGCTGTTTATGAGGTGAAGGTGAGGTCGCCCCCTGGTGTGGAAGTGAGCGTGTTGCCGAGTAAGCTTGAGTTCAGTGCGACAAATGAAACACTGTCATACGAGATTACTTTCACCAGCAATGTCCAAGCAGCAGTCGGCAAGAAGGCATTTGGTGCAATTGAGTGGACGGATGGCATTCACCTTGTGAGGAGCCCAGTTGCTGTTTCTTGGAGTGCAAACTCTGCAGCGTCGGTAGCTTCCATGTAACTGGTATAGTGTAAGATTTAGCATTACTTTCATGTTTGCAGCTGTGACAGATTCTGCTCTGCTTGGGAGTTGGGATTGAAGATTAGTTGCTTTTCAGAACAAGGCAAAGTTAACGAGGAAACTGGATGCATTTTGTGTTTCTTACTTTTATCAAAACTTATCCTCGATCAACTTTCATTGCAACTAACAATAATTTAAGAACACTGTCAAATTGTTTCTGAACGATATATACAGCATGTTTGGCAAATTTTAATTTGTGCAAGTACCTGTTCTAGGTACTCTTTCTATACGTATCACTGCATCAGACAACTATCAGTACTTATTTTCACAAATTTAGATTTTGCAATCCCCATTATGGTGTATGTATGTTAACTTTCATTTCCCTTTTTGGATGAAGAGCAATAGAGCACACATCATCTTTTTTAATTTATAGTTAAATCAATTTTCTGACATGTATAGAAAGATATATGTTGACTGTTGTACTTATGAATTATGATAGAGAATTCAGAATTCACATCCTGTAATGGCTTTATCGCACTAGATACTTAGTGCAGGTATGATTGTGCACTATCTAGACCTTTGCAACTATAGAGTTAGAGCACAGCTTGTACATGTTCTCTGAGCTTGTGCATGAATTTCTTTGACAAGTTGAATGCTAATAGGAAGTGAAGAGAGTATTAGTAGCATCTGTGTATAAGAGAACTAGCCAGATCGTTCCCAAATAATTGTATGAATTCGAACCTTTAGGCTTTAGACCTCAAAGCTATAATTGAGCAAGCAATGCTTCTTCCTCGAGGTAACCTGAGTTAGAGAAGAGCAACCCAACTGCCTGTGGCAACTTGATCATCCGAAATCTGTACTAAATTTCACAGGACCCGTGTAGAATAGAGCAAGGCAGTCATTACCATTAACAGCAAAAGAAAGAAGAGGGATTAGCTGGTTTTGAAGGGTGATTTTCACTAAAATATATCTCCTAGTTAAATCACCAAAGGGTAACTAAAAACCATCCTAGTTAGAGCAAATTCAATGCATAGCTAAATGTTTGTTATATAACTATAATATAATTATAGAACTAAAACCGAAGCATAGTTATAATTGAATGGAAATAATGAAATATGCATAAATGGATAATTGATTCTATATTTACAACCAAATATAGCTATAGTCACCTTTACNGTCCAATACATAGCTAAATGTTTGTTGTATAACTATAATATAATTATAGAACTAAAACCGAAGCATAGTTATAATTGAATGGAAATAATGAAATATGCATAAATGGATAATTGATTCTATATTTACAACCAAATATAGCTATAGTCACCTTTACTACATTATTAAATAATTAAAAATGAAGTTTACATGATCCACTTTAGATGAATGTTAAAAAAGTTTGATAAAATATTACTAAATTTGAAATTAAAATTGGAGTGCAATATATATTTTAATAAAAAAAATACTTTTTAGCATCATATTATAACAATAACTATTTTTAATTTAACATTGGATTTATTCTATGCTATCAAATCGCGGACGATGTCGATGGGACTTCTATCTATCGGAATGTTATGGAGGTCCAGTTAGATCAATTTATATATCAATGACTTTCTAGTCGACAAATTACGTGAGTACGTTACTGTTCTATTCTAAACATTAGACGTAAAGACGCTTTGGCCGAGTGGTTAAGGCGTGTGCCTGCTAAGTACATGGGGTTTCCCCGCGAGAGTTCGAATCTCTCAGGCGTCGTTCTATTTTTTCCCCCAGAAAAAACAAAGTTCCCATCTGAGTTTTATCAATTATCTTCGCACATTTCGGTGAACACCAGATGTTCATAGACACCTCACACCAGTACACCACCATGTGTTGTTCATATATTTCAATATGTTATTAATTTTTTGACTAAAATCAAATAAACAGCTTAAAACTCAAAAGTTAATAGGAGATAATATTTTCAATAATTTATTTTATTGGCTTATTTATAATTTAAACCCTATGTTATTAAGAATATACAATTCAAACCCTCTTTTAATATATTTAGTAAATTTAACCCTACGTTTTTTAACTATTTACAATTGAAATCTTTTTTAAAATAATTACTAAAATTTTAAAATAATTAGTAAATTTAACCCTATGTTTTTTAACTATGTACAATTGAAATCTTTTTTAAAAATAAATAGTAAATTTAACTCTACGTTTTAAAATATTTAGTAAATTTAACCTTGACTTTTTAATTTCGGAATAAAATAAATTTTATATCGAAAAAGTATTTTCGAGAATATATTCACCGAAGAGTATTTTTGAAAATAAATTAAATTCGGTGATGAACATTCATGAATATATTGAGCGGGAAGTGTGATGGCAAGATGGAATAATATAAACACATATTAAAATTTTATTGAACATATATAATATATTATACATATAGATATATTAATATAGAAAAGAACATCTAAATATCCATTTTATAATAAAAAAAACCCTAATAATCGCAAATATCTATTATGCTTAGATAATATCTATACAAAAAAATTGACAATAGTGCATTTGACGAATATTTATTCAAAAAAAATTCGTAAAAATTATTTTATTCTGAAATAAAAAAGTCAAAAGGTTAAATTTACTAAATATTTTAAAACGTAGGGTTAAATTTACTATTTATTTTAAAAAAGTTTCAATTGTACATAGTTCAAAAACACAGGGTTAAATTTACTAATTATTTTAAAAAAGGTTTCAATTGTAAATAGTTAAAAAACGTAGGGTTAAATTTACTAAATATATTAAAAGAGGGTTTGAATTGTATATTGTTAATAACACAGGGTTTAAATTACATTTAAGCCTATTTTATTTGTTTAAAGTTAAATTATATGTATAATTTATGAATTTTATATTATTAATACTCTAGCCGTTTTATAGCACATGCCTACTTGACTTTTTACAATATATATATATATATAATATTTTATAATTTATTTGTTTAAAAAAATTTCTTTTTTAAATAAAAATTGAAATTGAAATATCTATTCGGAAAAGAAATTTTTT
The DNA here is from genome assembly GCA_008931105.1 of Oenanthe javanica. NCBI lineage: Eukaryota > Viridiplantae > Streptophyta > Magnoliopsida > Apiales > Apiaceae > Oenanthe > Oenanthe javanica. The sequence goes on from QRFB01007553.1 coordinate 5,321, forward strand.
AAAAGTAATAAGAAACTATCTTTTTTTATGCACTTTAAAGTATGTACAAAAAATTAAAAAGACATGTATTTTAAAATGGAATGAATAATTAATAAGTTACCATGTACCAATAAAATTATCCTAACAGTACTAATTTTAAATTTTTTACTTTTAACTCATCACTTCGAGTAAGTTTAAGTCTTTAACCCATAAATAAATTTTAGGTTTACAAGGCATTCTCAGGGAATGCTTACCAACTTCATCTCGCTTAATTGAATCTCCCGCGACAAGGAAGAGCTCATTGAAAAGCGTTAGTGGTTGGTTAGACAGAAATTTGCAAAAGCTCAAGCTCGGGAGAGGAATAGAAGGGTTGGCTCTTTTTCATTAAGGGGCTGTTTGGTTGAGGGTAACGAGCAAAGAGAAAGAGAAAGGAAAACATGTTCATTCTTTTTGTTGTTGTTTATTTTATAAAAACAATCATTTCCTTTTTTTAAGTTTTAAGTTTACTCAAAACTCCTCTACTTTCATTTTCCACCTCTCCTAAGATATTTTTTTTCTCATTTCATTTATCTCTTTTTCTCTCTCATGCATCCACCTACTTCCATCCTCAATATAATTATATTTTATATTAATCCAAAAAATAATAATATGCACAAAATAATTTATTAAAAAATAATTATTTATTTCATTTCCGGATCAAAACCAAACAATAAAAACAATTCAAGTCCATTCTTTTTCTTTCTTTTTAATTTCTTTTCTAAACCCCTTTTCTTTTCCCAATGTGATTCAAACGACCCCTAGGATCTTTCACGGGACATTAGGGCGGCATGCAGGAGACCCGACGCATCGTGTCGGAAATTCAGCTTAAATTTTTACAAATAAGATTCAGGATCCAAGGAAATGTTGCAGAGCCCAATATATATTGAAAAATCAAAAATTAAAAATGCTAGCTAATTAATAATACCTCTCAGAAGCTTATAATAATCTATGAACCCATTCAGTACAACTTTATCCTATAGGGATAAATTTAGGTTGGCAAGAATAACTTTTTAACATGTTTTTTTTCTGAAGCTGAAAACTGAAAAGATACATCTTCTGGAAAAGAATTCACTGTATAAATAAAGCATCAATCTCTCCCAACTGCAAACATGAAGTACATATAAATTATAACCACAGGAAATATAATCCTGTTTGAGATCATATGCAAGCAATTATAGAACACAAGCAAATTACAATAGAACCGACGAGTATTTTATAATCAAATAGTCTGCAGTCATGAACTTCAAATATGGTCAAACAATCACAAAACCCTGAATCCCATAAAGTGTGCTTGTGAAACTTCACATGTAGAGGACTAATGCTTAACAATAGAAGTCAAAACAAAGTTCAAAGAGCATCAGTCACACTAGATAAGAACAGAACGGAGATATTTTATGCTTTCCCAACTTCAAGAAATTGAGAAGCACTATTCCACTGCCAGCTGCTCTACCTCTAGTGTCCATACTTTTGGAACTCCCACTCGCTGTTATCTATATAAACATAAAATGTAGAACTTCGTTAGTTGGTACAAGCAGCAAGTTCATAAATCTAACTAAGAATTAAATAACATACCAAGTGGGCACACTTGACGGGTTTTGAGCCATCGGCTGATGCAGTGAAAATGGAATGCATGATTGCACACCCCTGCGGAAACAGAGAAAATATTGCAAAGAATAGATGTGGCAAAAGAAGGAACTAGGACTAACAAAGTACCATGCTAATAATGAAAAAAAAACGAGGCGGTAGAGAGACCTGTGCCAAATATAAATCAATATATATTGTTTAAGGTAACTAATGAAACATCTCACAAACAGACCACAAATTGCGAAATAGAAATCCATAAACATCTCACAAGGAGTCACAATAAGAGTTTCGAAAATCACAGATATAAGAATTGCACATAAATGCACTATACATACTTAAGTTACCACATGTTATCAATAGAATTGATGAAAATTGGAGGATAAATATTATCCCATGATATATAATTTAGAGGGAAAAAAACAGCACAGGCATCTCATGGGCAANCTGTAGTCATTGGTATATTATTTTGAATAAACAGGAGATGAGTTTTTTTAAAGTCTACATATATACTTCAAATCTAAGGTTAACGATGCATGGATGAGGAAGAACACATAAGAGTTATTTTAGAAATAAGAGGCTACTATATCAACGTTATTATACTACTACCTCCATTACTGGATACATGTCCCTTTGACTTCTATTGTGCTTTAGAGTTTGCAGACAATGTACAACTACAAATAACATATTTTAGTAATATTTGGTTTGAAATTTTTTTAAAAAAAATACTTTTCATTTAAAATCAAGGTCGTCACAGCTTTCACACCTGTAAGTCGAATCGAANATCAATAATCATGCACTTAAATTTCATATTCACTTCCGAAAAAGAAATATCATATTCTTTTGAGTACTTAATTTTAGGTCACTGATATACAATTATAAAACATAGACAAGAATGTAATTTTCCCATATAGTAGATTCACATAATCACATGTAAAAATGTTATATAAATTTAGGGATGTCAATTTCGAGTTGTGTTTTATTCATGAACAGGTCGATCTAAATTTTATTGTAATTTGNATATGAAAAAATTTAATATAGTAACAAACATTAGTTTCTGCCAGTACTAACAAAGTAATTAATATCTGGAGTTTACTAGTAATAAATAGAAAATAATCTCAACCACCGCCTGGCAGTAAAAATTAGCAACAAACAGTATAAGTGTTCACCTTCTCATCTATGAACCCTATAAATCAGTGAAACGATGTTGATAGCANAATAATCTACTGAATTTCCTCTTCTATAATATTTGCACCCCTCATAACTTTCCATTTCTACTTGTTAAAAGAGGAAAAGTAGATTTTAAAANAAACAAATAAAAACTGCTTTGAAGGAATCACGGAGTGGCCGAGCAGTAGCATAGGTTCTCTTAATAGCTCTAAATTCCTATCCTCGCCTTTCCCACCCCCATACTCAAAAGCATATCAACTTTATGAAACATGGCCCCTCCCTGTCTCCCGCAGACTAATTAATCACTATAACGCTATAAAAAGGGGGAACCTAGCCAAATCCGTCCTTGAGATAATATGTTAAGGCAACCACACCGATAACCAAGCAAGAATGCACAAACAAACCAACTCTGGAGCCCATCGATATATATATATATACATGTTATTAAGCAATTATGTGAAATACTAATTATTAATGATAAGGCTTACAACCACTTAATTTAAAATAGAGAAACAATGATAGGTATGCAAGGAAAAAAGAGGGAAATACATACTGAGATGAAACTTAGTATCTACAAAAAGTCCAATTGCCCGATCGTAATTAAAGAGGGTAGTGAATAACGATCAGTTGAATAACAAATAATAAGATGAGTAAAATAAGAATCAATAACTTTATATAGGTGGTATCCACATATTATATGGCAAGCTTGTATTGATAAAAGAAATGATACCCCAAGCAACGGTGCATTCCTCACTAGTAGCGCTAGCTTGATTAGCCTGGCACTCGATACCTAGTTAAACCATACATAAACCATGAGCGAGAGAGCGAGAGCGAGAGAGAGAGAGAGATTGAATATTAAAACTCACAAAGATCCATGATATGATTCCTGCAAATCGCGCAATTATCGACAACAATATCTGCAAAAATGAATTTAAACGTATTAGAATAAAATTGAATAGAAAGAAAATTTTTATAAAAAGAGTTAAAGTAAAGTTAGGGTTAAGAGAGAGAGACCCCAAGCCCAAAGAGAGACGGCGTTCCACTTTTTGATTTCGAAGCGCTTAGGAGGCTTCTTCGTGGATGAAGGACCGGCTCCGGATCCGGATCCGGATCCAGCTTCTTCGGCAGCTACCATGGTCACGTCTGTGTCCATCTTCCTAGTATTGTATTGTATTGTATTACTCTCCCTCCTTGTATACTTGTATTTATACTGCTCCCTTTCTATCGGACTTGTATTTAATTAGGTATACTACCAAAAAACTACTACTCCTATAATAATAATAATATATTTATTTAATTCCTTCCTTATTTAGGAAGGAAAAATAACATTATTGAATTAGTACTTGATTTTTAGCATTTTATTTTAAAATATTTTACTTATGTAAATAAATTTAGTTTTGTAATTGATTGTACATTATTTAATACTATAAATTTATTTGAAGCCGCCTTGACAATAATTATGACATTTTATTTATCAAATATAAATATTCAATTTTATTTTAATTTTTTTTCTTAAGGCGATCTAACAAAAAATAATAAATACAGACTTAATCAACTAATTTTAACATATTTTTACAAAAGAAGATACTCCTTTTTCTTTTCTTCAACTATTTTCTGTACTTGCACCAAATTTGAATTTGATATAGTAATTGCTTATATTTAATATCGGATATATGTACAAATACTGCTAAAAAGATGAAGGGATTATTGTTTAAGCCATATAAAATGAAATTTATTATTTTAATTATTCAAATTAATATTGTCCTATGAAATACAGTAAGCAACTACACATTATTTTTTACCGAGCCCAGTGAATTTCCCTCACTGCATCAGTACGTGGGCCATGAACATGGGCGATTTATTAAGCTACTAAAGCCCATACAATATTGTATCTCGTAAATGATGGAGGCCCGCTTGCTAAAGCCTGAATCTTGGGTGTATTTCATTTAAGGAGAGTTGACAATATTATATTTTAAGAGATTACTTCTCGAATTTTCAATAGTCTCCCTTTTTTCTTTATAAATAGAAAACCTTTTCTGCCTCATAACCTATTTAATAATATATTAATAAAATACTATTTTTATTCATCCACTTTCTATAGTACTTTTACCTATAATAATACTTTTAAAAATAATAAATTACTTAAATATTTATTATAACAAGTGTTGTTGAAGATAGACATATTTATTTAAAATTATTTTTTTATTACTTAATAGTTTAATGCATCATATTTTTTCATATTGAGAAAAAAATATGTATGCACGTATACATCTGCCACATTTACATGATCAATATGTCGAATAATGATTCCTTTTAGATCAGATTTAATATAATTATTTATTTTATATTTTATCCAAAATAATACACATATTATATCATATATATAATAAAAAATAAAAATAAGAGTGATCTTATCCATAGCAAAAGTCATTCTTAACAACTACATATGATTGTTATATAATTATTATATATATGTTATAATTAATATTCAAATCTTAAAAACAATTTTTAAAAATTATATAATATTTTAAATTACAATTATTATTATAGCTATATCAGTATATATATGAAAGAATGATTTTTCTTTCATTCGAGTAAACGAATGAATAATACTTCACACCGTAACTCGAGCCCCAACGCTGAATATTCATATAAACATTAATATCTAAACAAATCGTTATTTTATTAAAATCACAATAAATACATATAAACCAATACACTTAGTCATTTATTATTAAATATTTACTTACCATTTATTTTACATTATTATTAAATATCACTTTAGGAAATTTTCCTAACATCTATTATTTTCAAATATCACAATAAATACATATAAACCAATATAATTAATCATTTATTATTAAATATTTTCTTAACATTTATTTTACATTATTATTAAATATCATGTTAGGAAATTTTCCTAAAATCTACCTTAAAATCCTTATTCTCTTAACATTAAGTTTATATATATATATATATATATATATATATGACAAAATCGTAATATGAACTGAATATAATTCATTATATGTCATTTATAGCAAACTTAAGAGTGATTAAGTATTCTAAATATTGAGAGATTTCTAATAATTATATAATATTTTATATATAATAATTATAAAAGGGATCTTATCGATCGATTTTGAATAATAACATAATATAACGTAACACTACTCAATTAATTTTATATTAAGAAATATTTAATGTTTAATATCACACTAATAATATATTTAAATTTAATAATTATAATTCTAATAAATAAAAAAAAATATTTTAAAATATTACAGAGTATTAAAATTTAAAATATATCAATTAAACCGTATATATTACAATAATCAAAGATACACCCAATTCAAATTAGAGGGTTGAATTGTTTTTGGCCGAAGTAGGTCCTAATCAAGCTTTTTTCTTTTAATGTAATTTTTAACCAAAATTGTCTAAAATTCTCAATCAACAATAAATAATAATTTTAATAAATAATATTTATATTATGCTAAATTAATAAATTCTTATAAAAAAATCTGTGCTCCACACGGGTTTAAATTTAATATAAAAAATTAATAAACATACCTCGTCGTGAATTATTGCAGCACTCCGGTAGTCAAGTGCTTAGAGGATTTTACGCACAACTTGCAGCACTAATTTGAACGTAAAATGCACAAGTGAGTAGTGAGTTGCAATCATTGCTTTACTTCTATATAGCCAGCTTAGCTTATATACAAAATTGATTTTTTTTTTAATTAACAATAAATTGATGATATTTCAACATCATTTTCAGAATATATTTGACTAAAAAATTGTAGAAAAACAAGATCAGACTTTTAAAAAGTATATACAGCCAAAAGTTTGGGCAGTATTATATTCGAACTGTCTCATAAGCAAAGAAACTAGGACTCAAAAGGCAGGCAGGCAGACAGCGACATAATTTAAACACAGAAACAAAAAACAAATATATTTAAATTAATAATATGTATTATACATGTGAATTTCTTTTTATTTAACGATTCGAATACCCATATTTTCTTAATAAATTACCCCCAAGTTAAACATGCTCTGCTCTCAATCCTAAAATTGATTCCCAAATATAACAAGAAAAAACCGGAAAATAGTATCTAAAGTATGCAATAAAGAGGTTCTCTCTTAATGCAGTTTAAAATTTAATAAATTAATTATTAATAAAACAACCCAACCTTGTGTTAATTTCATATTTAAATAAGATAATGTACATATTTTTTATGCAATATATTAATTTGAAACTATAAATTTATGACAATAAGATTATAATAGATTTAAGTCGTTGAATATATATATATATATATACAAATAATACTATTATAGTAATACTACACTACGTCAAATTTAATAAAAATTTATATATATTCTTATTTTGGTATAAATACTACATCCGTATAGTTAGATTATCAAAAAAACTAATGAAATACATGATTTATGGTGCACTAACATAGATCTTATCTATCATGTGCTTTAGAAACTCCATCACCATGTAATAATATAATGACACATAAATACTTCACATAATTAAAAAAATATATTAAAATAAATATTTATAAATATGAAAATTAAATTAAAAAATATAAATAATAAATATATAACTATACTTTCTTCCTACTATCTGCCATATATAAGCTAGTAAGAGTAATAATAAAAGCAATAGGAAAAGTGGCATATATCACGACCAAAAATATAAACGCCAAAGAAGAAAAGGATAGAAATAACAGTGGAGAGTTGAGTAAATCATTTGATAACCTCTCCTCCACTATCTCAACAAAATAAACAACACTATCCCAATCTACACTTCTCATCTCATCTCATCTCCCCCATGGCTTCCACCGACGCCGTTTCCTCATACAACAAAAAGAGTTACACCACCCTCTTCCGGTGGCCAACCCGCACAAGATTAATACCTCTCCGGCAGCGGAGGCGGAGGCGGAGAGTGCTGCCGACAGTGCGTCTGGGAGGGAGGAAAAACAGGACAAGAAAGTTGTTTATTGTAAGAATATTCCGGCGAGTGAGACTAAGGTGGATAAAGATGAAGCTGAAGAAACTGAGAGAGTATTATGATAGGTTGATAAAAGAGATGATGGATGGGAGTGCGAGTGTAGAAGCTTTTCAACAGAGGCTGCTCATGGAAGCTACTTTTGCTATTCCTGTTACGGGCCTTTCCATCAATACTTTCCCCGCCCGCCCTTAGTAATATTTGTTTCTTCCCATTAATAATATTTATGTATACAAATATGTTGTTATGAAATGAAATTCCATTCGATGGAGTTTCCTTCGTATTGCTTAAACGTATCTTTTTGATGCCAGTATGCCACCATGCCTTTACATTTTTTAAATCTGATTAATTATTGTAAATTCTTTTTAAGTAATAATAAATTATTACATATTCAAAAATATTTTGATCAAATACAAATACAAATTATAAATTATTTTTAAACACCTCTTTTTTTATCATGCCAATATCGGGATCGGTTCTGAATGGAAATTGTATATGTGTGTATAATTTGTTTGAGGCATGGGTATCCATGTAGTATGGTATATTATAAGACTGAGAGAATATGGTGGCATAAGCTACAAATCTAGAAATCGAAACTGTTTACTACTGGCACTGACCGGCCTAGGCTTGGGTGTACAGTATAATTCTCTATATATATCTTTTGGTTGAAGGCTTGAGCTGAATATTGATTGCGTATCTTTATGCATGTGTCGACAGTGTAGTGCACTGGTTTACAGATGCTCTTGTCAAGCTATTGCTATAATTTAATATTAAAAAATAGTTTTTTATGTTAAAATAGTTAAATTTTGTTTTAAATTGATAAAATTGAATATAAAATTGATAAAAGTGATATTAAATATTTTAGATAGAAAATTGATATCCCTTCTTTATTAATTTTCCATTTTTTTCATTTTTTGATGAACTATCAATTATAACTCCATCTATTTTTTATTATATATAGAACAAATTATAGTATTGTGCTATTTTAAAACAATATTTAGCACACCCTTAAAATGAAAAGTTTTAACTTTTGTATTGTAATATAAATATAAATATAGAACAATATATATCATAACATTGGAATTGCCCTAGGTAAACGCCATTTTTTTAATTTGTCCCCTTGCGTAACTCACAAGAAACGAATATTATGCACGCTTATCTGTATGAATCTATTTAATTCCGCATAGAATAAATGCGCTTATTGCTAGAAAACACAGTAATTAGTTTTTTTGAAAAAAGGATAAAAGATAGAAATTAGGGTCGTTTAGTTTGGGACTTCTAGGCATCGGGTATGAGTTGTGTCATTTCAAATTTAGGTGGTGTTTGGTTGAAAATTTTTAATTTTAAAACTCATATCTCAAATCCATAAGGAATGATATGAGTTTCTGATATCTTAGAGTGAATGTGGGTATGAGACGGAGGTATGATAAATCAAATCAAAAAATTATTACTTTTATTTATAAAATTACATGTTAATTTTTAAAATAAAGTTTTTATAACGATGTTGTTTAATATTTAATAAATAATAGTGATTAATTTTTCGTATTAACTGCACATATTTTTTTATTTATTAAAAAGTATACTAAATTAATAAATTCATTACATCATTCAACCAAACACGTGATATCAGGAATGATTCTCCATCTCATACCACCTCAACCCGATTCCTGATTCTCACCTCATATCACTCTATGAACCAAACAACCTCTAAAATGTTTTCAAATTTTTTTCTTAAAATAGTGGGCCAACAAGAGCATCTCCAACCATAAGTTACTCTTAGGTATATCAGTTTACGTGGTATGAAACATAGATATCATCTAAAATATTTGTTAATGCAAGGGAGAAGAACTGTTAGCTATAATTATAGATATCCAAGACTGGTCTTATAATTATAGATATCGAAGATTGGTCAAATTTCTCCAATTTTCTTTACTATCTCATTTAATAGCTATCATAAATTAATATTATTTTAAATATAAATGTTTATTATAACTAATAACATTGGAAACAACCCCTTGCAGGTTAAGTAAAGTATAGATAATTTTTATTTTATACTATCATTATAGCTAATCAATTTAACTAATAACCCTGGAGTTGCTCTAATGAATGGTTTTAATTGATACAGTTACCAATTTAGGAGCCTTTTTGAATATCTAGTCTAAAATACTTATCGAAAATCGAAATATCTTTTTATGGAGATCATTCACCAACGTTACTTACTTGGACGTAATTACGTTTGACGTTATTATTAAACAAGTGTTCAATTTGGAAACGTTTCCTGTTGTTAGAATTAGGAGATTATTTCTTTCGACAATGTTATACGGGTTTCTAACTAGTAGAATGCCGAGCCTACAATGTAAGAAGCCCATAAATAGTTACAAATATTGGCCCGACTTGTAAGAAGCCCATAAATAGTTTTAATTTTTTTATAGAAAATTATTATCATATTGTTGGTTTAATTGATTATTAGCTTATACAATAAAATTGATTTAAAAATTTATAATGGTTATAATTATATATATTTAAGATAAATAATATATTATAATTATAATAAAATTTCATTTAAATAATAATTTATAATCTTAACTAAGTTTGAATCAAATATTAATAAATTCAAATTATAAGATGAAAAAATGGAAAGAACATCAATCTACAACTTGAGAGCTGCAATTTTTCAAATTGATGATTCTAGTGATCAGATGAAGGAGTTGAAGGGGAAACTGGTGGAATTGTTGAAGATAACTGAAAAGAAGTTGCTTGACAATTTTCTATCTGAAGATTTTTCTTACAAGAGAGTATAAGGCAAGGTAGAAAATTCAAACACCGATACATTTGTCTATGAGGTTTCTAACATCATAAGTTAATTTATGTTTTACTGAATAAATTATAAATTGGGGGAGATTGTTAGTAATAAAGAACCGATGTTGTCAGAGAATACTTCAAACAAAGTTTATTGAAGTCAATCAGAGTTTAAGCTGATGTCATCAGAGTTTAGAAGCCGTCAACAGAGTTTACTCAATCATAGTTTACTAATCGACAGAGTTTATGATATTAGAGTTTGACAGATGGAAACCGACAAATCAGGAGGTGATTGAAGATAAACATGAAGTGTTTTAATACAATCATATTGCCTTTTTGGAAGCTATCTTTTAGTAAGATAATAATGGAAATAATATTTCTACATTTAATGATCATGATCATTTCTGTAATTAAATAGAGTAGTTGTGTACTATATAAACACATACTTATGTTTACATTGTAATCGTTCAAGTTTTATCTCTCGTAACCTAACAACTCTTAATAACTTTGTTTTTTTAGAGAGTTTTATATTCAGTCAATCAAAGTTAATACAAAACAGTACTTCTTTTACATACTTGTGTTCATAATCGATTGTTTGATACTTTTATATTCAACCCCCTCTTCTATAATAGTGTATTATCTGGGTAATATTATATATACTATATAATTCGGTATTAAAACTGAAACAATTTTTTATTTAATTTTAAATATTCAAACCAAATATTCAACTCTTCCAGAAAGTGGATGACAGTAACTTTTATGAATCTACCTTTAGTTGATTAATACAGTACCTTTTAACACGTGTGCAGGGGATTCACGGATTATATTATTCTGAAAATACGAGATTTTACAATTAAGATGCCTCTAAAATTCTTATAATCTTGTTAGGTTATAACCCGTGCTTTCGTTATTAATAAATTATATATTAATTATTTTATATAATTTAAATATTTCATTTAATATGATAATTTATTTTAGTATTAATTTTTTTAAATATTTTTTATACAATGATATTTATATATTAATATTCATAAAATTTAATGATAAGTCATAATTTTAAAAAATAAAAAATTTTGAATGTTGATAAAATTGAGTTGAATGTGAGTAAACTATATTAAAAAAATTATAGGATAAGTAGAATTTTTAAATTAGAAAATTTAGAATATAATGTATGATATAGTTGTATGTATGATATATTTATATTTCTTTTCTAAAATTTAATTTTATTAAAATTAGATGTTATGATTGTTTCTATAATTCACCTAAAATTGAATGTTTATGATTTTTTTATAGGTCATCTAGGTATAATGGAAAAAAATATATTAATATTCATAAAATTTAATGATATATTATAATTAAATTTTGTTAAAATTGAATGGTTATGATCGTTTCTACGATTCACTTAAAATTGGACGGTTAATTTTTTATTTATGATTCACCTTAGTGTTTTTTCAAAGTTTGGTTATTATACTATATTATATATCAGCAGAAACCTTTAGAATCTTTCCCAAGTCACAAGTTAAGTACTCCCTCCATTCAAAATTAAATAATCCCTTAGACTTTTGGAACGTATGTTAAAGTGCGTTTATCGGATATTTCTGTACATTATTTTTTTAATTTTTTTGTAAATAAAAATTTAAATAACAAATTTTTTAAAACTAATTGAATGAACTATGCGGTGAATGTATCTTATACTTCTCGAGGCCTACTACTTGTCTACTATGCTATACACGCCAAGTCAAAGAACTGACTGGATATCTCTCAACTTCTCAAGTGTACACATACGCATAATGCTAGCTAGCTTACACGTTTCGTGAACCAGAGAGCAGCATTCCTACGAAACTGTAGATTATTTTGCACATGTGTTCACGTGGTTTTGTCAACCATGCTTCTTCTTTCCGCATGACTCCGCCAATCTTCAAACACACGGCCCTCGGTGTATCAAAAAATAATTATGCAGTAAATATTTTCAATACTTGTATTATGAGAAATGAAAAAAACAATTCTCATTATAATTAATAATTCATTCTTTTTTTTCCTCTCCTTTTATCATATCAAAATTTGTTAAATTAATTTAAAATTTCACAAACTCATGTGCAGGAACGGAACTAGGTTTTAATCGATGAGGGGTGAAATTTATTTGCGGTTTTTTCCAACTGATATAATAAAAATATTTAAAATTTCTATATTAATTTGTTAGCTAAAAACTTATAAACAATAAGAATTTGTAAATATAGTTTAATACATATAGTGAAATTGATAAGTTTTTCAAAAATAAAATCAAATATTAACAAAATAATTAAAAAACTATTCACATAAACACGTATTTTTAATGGGGCATCACTGAAATTTTCTATAATATTACTTCTAAATAACAAAATTTTAATAAGAAACAATATATTTTATAACTAATTTTATGCAAATATGGTAATTTAGGAGGGTGGCCGCCCCGTCAATCATGCACAAGCCCCCTACTTCCGTCCGTGCTTACGGGTGTAATTAGAGTTAAATTAATCGAGAGAACCGACGGGCAATGGGGACACATGTTGAATTAACGTAGCAGCTTGAATTGAAATTTTGCTGATATAAACGGTCGACAGACAAAAGAGAAGTCATCGGCGGTACTTGAACGAAGAAAACAGGAACCTTGGTTAACTGGTTAAGAAACGCTACTAGTGGATTATGACCCCTTAAGTTAACATCTTGTGCCTCATTGCATGCATGTGTCTTTTTGTCCAAGTGCAAGAAGACTCGTTCGGTTGCTCACAAACTCCCCATATTTCGCTCTAATCATCACATTAACTATTAAATCACAAGTACCCTTTTAAATCATCATAATTAATCCTACTTTCATCCCATTTGATCCATATTCACTTTTTTTATAATTCAAGTCAAATTTAAACCCAATTAATAATCGAAATAATCGAGATGGTACGAATTTATCCGAATCTAGATGGATTAGGTAGCGCCGAGTCACAATGAATAAAAAAGTGAATCCCACTAGACTAGTCTAGTCGACGACCATTGCTTCAACAGTGTCCTTTCAACCGCATAACCCGGACCTTTTCGTAATTTCGCACTCTTTTGTTTGCCGTTAAGCAATAATTACACTAAAATATCTGTTTCTTTATGAGCAAATCTCTGTAAACTTTCTATTTATACATTTTTAAGTTTCGAATTCTGCATTTGCTTTTCCTTCCATTCTTTCAATTCAATTCAATTCAATTCGCTCTTAATAACTTTTTTCCATCGTTCTTAACTTTATTGTATTCAACATTTATATATATTGTATTGATCGGAAAATTGGGGGTTAGGGTTTGAGATTTTGATGGCAGTTCCAACAATAGCCTTATACGCAACCCCCCCTAATACGACGTCGTATCCGTGTTTAATTGGATCAAATTCCTCATTCGATTTCGATTTAAACGTCCGATCATCGTCTCAGAAACCGATGATCGGCGGTCTCTCGTATCTGTTCTCTTCACCGTCGGCTAAACACGCGTCATCGTGTAGTTGTATAGGCGTAATTGATGACAAGATTGATGATCTAGCTAGCTCATATTGTTACTCGCCGTATCTTAATTCGTTTGCGAAGCGTGATTCGAGTCCTGTTTCGGTTTTTCAGGGCCCGGTCTCGGCTAGTTCTAGTCCGGTATCGAAATTTGTCAAGGATAGTGGTGATTTTAATAGAGGTAGTAAGAGTAATGGTTTGTTTAATGGATTTGTTGGACATGCTGTTAGTGTCGATTATGATCGTCGTGGTTCTGTTCAAGTGGATGAATTAACTTTTAACATGGAGGATAGTTTTGTGGAGTCGAATTATGGTGCGAAAGATTTGTTGTTGAATGCGCAGTCGAGACATGGTGTATTTTATGATGATGTTGTAGTTAGGGCTTTTTATCAGGCTGAGAAAGCTCATAGAGGGCAGGTATATATAATATTTTCGGCTGTTGAAATGTTTTTTATGATGGAATTTTGGTTTTTTTTTTT